>JPJV01001271.1:0-32450 GCA_000750745.1 Pseudogymnoascus sp. VKM F-4281 (FW-2241)
AGGGTTCTCCTCGATCCTACGCCTCACGTGCCCTCACGTGAGGGCGGCCTTACACTCAGCCTCTCGTCGTGCTACCTCCTCCATCTCTGCCATCTCATCAATAGTCAAGGAACTCTCGGCCTTCTTCACACGCACGAACAGCACCAAAATCACCAGTGCAGCCGACGCACAGGCGACCTCGAACCAGAATACGGCCTGGTAGCTCTTCTTTTGTCCGAGCTTAGACAGAGTTTCAACATTCACGATATCCGCCAACCCAAGACAAACCGCGATACCGAGATGCAAAACCAGCATAATCAGAGCACCGGCCAAGCCTTGTTCTTTCTTGGGTAAACTAGTAGTGATGAAGATGTTCGCCACATTGAAGGTGACGTCGATGCCAATGGTAGCAAAGATCATGCTGGGGAAGACGTAGGCCCAGTAATTGGCACCCTCGGGTGCGATGGCAAATAGTAGCGGTGCGATGATCCAGGCGACGCCGGCAACGTACATGAGCATCGTTCCAGATAGGAGGTGCAGGATGAAGCCTCCGAAGGTCGATATGAAAATACCCCCAAGGGCCATTGGCGTGTACCAGGCGACGACGAGGAGAGGAGAGGCTCCCATGATAGCTTGCATGTAGAATGTTGCGTAAAGTAAAAATACACCCAAGGAGCCATAAGTGAAGAAGAGCGCGCAGACCAGAGGTGTCATGCAGCGCACTTTGAATATGGATGCTGGTAGTAGAGGGCTAGCAGCAACGTACCCTTCGACATAGACCGCCGCGAGGAGGAGGAGAGACCCGACGACGAAAAGCGAATAGATATAAGGAGTTCTCCACCCTTGCGGTGCATGCGCCGAATCTATTATGGCGAACGTAAATAGGATCAGGCCGGTAACAATCAAAATAGCACCTAGCCAGTCCATTTTGATACCTAATGCTCGGCGCTCTTTGATGTCTGAGGGAATGTAAAAATATGAGGTCATCGCGGTGATGAGCGAGAGAAACATGCCAATCCAGAAGAACCAGCCCCACGTGGTATACTGTCCAGCAACACCCGCAAAGAAGATGCCAGTACTAGTGGTGTTAATATCAATTTCATGGCGTGTGAGTGAAAGGTGACTTACAAGAAACCTATTGGCGCGCAAGCTCCGTAAATGGAAAATACGAGATTTTTCCTTGGCCCTGGTCTGTAAATGCTTCCTATCAGCATCATACCGCTTGGTAAAAATGCTGCCGGTCCCAAGCCCTGCATTGCACGGCAAAGGTCTAACATTATCGCATTCTGGGAGAACCCGCAGATCAAGCTCCAAATGGCCAGCCAGGCAAAGCCACCGACATATAATGGGTAGCCGCCATACATGTCCCCGAGACGACCAAATACCAACAGAAATGCTGCAACGGCTAGGGAAAAGGCTGACGCAGGCCAGATGCTGGATGCTGCTGGGATGTTTAACTCAACAGCAACGGTCGGGAGGACGACGGTGAAGCCCGAGACGAAGTATTCCTGCAAACATTAAATTCCAAATCGATGATTTTTTTAGGAGCGTGACTTACACTGAGCACCTGGGACATGGCAATTGAGAAAACAAAAACGCATTCAGCCCAAAAGGATTTGAATTGTTCGGGTCGCTCACGACCGAGCCGCTCGATTCTGGCTTCCAACGACTCCTCTTCTCGACCTTCGTCTCCCAAATCGCCTTCCTTGCCGTCTTGGACGCCAGTACCTCTTGACTGCTCGCACTCAGTCCCATCATCACTGTCCCTTCCGCTGGCGGTGAGCGTGTCATAATTGAGGTACAGTGGTCCTTGACTGGCATCCGGCAGGCTTTTCTTCCCAGTGTCATCCATATCTGTTGAATTTGCAACTGCAGAAGCCTCTTTTGGCTTTGCAACGGGAATGCTCTCTGCTTTTATTATGATCTGGTCTCCTGTAGGAGGATATTGTGTAGCCCTGCCACGTACTGAAGCGGACTCCAGCATGTATTTATGTAGGGACTATGGGCGGTATATTTTTCGCCCAAAGTGGTAATTATATGCGGCGGCAAGGTAAAGCCATCATACAACCATAGAATGAGGTGGTGTCTCAGAAAATACGTCGAACAATACCGGATGTTATATCTATAGTAATCCGTGGAGAGGCAAATTTTTTGTGACTAATGGAGGCGCTCTCTGGGCGCCGAAGACAACAAACCGGGGTGAGTCGAAAAGGCACGCTATTGGCACGGCGGCAAACCCGCTATTCACGACTTGGGAACGGATCGGGCCCCGAATAGTTGCGTAGATTAGATAAACTAGTCATCAAGCACGACAATCAACCGCGTATGAATCCACGAGAAGGCCGAGAAAGCCACAACGACCTGAAGCCACATCTTCATCGGGAGCCATGGCAAAAAATAGTAGAGAGCTGGCTTACAATAACTCATTGCACACCCCAGCACCAGCAATAGCTCAGGGCCTCAAATACATTATCACGTGATCCAACATTTCAAGAATGGATCCACGATCCATTATAAGGGATACGATGAGGCCTTAATTCTGACCTGCAAGTGTCTTCAAATCGAGTATATTATTAGCAACTAAGGCTCGTCGTTGATAATGTCTCACACGGATTCCAGAGAAGCGGACCATGCACTTAGCGAGAGTACCACAATGCAGTATGGCGGGGAAGTGCAACACTGCTAATGTGCCATAAACATCAACCAGCTCAATCTTTATATTAACGCCTTAGCTTTTAAGACTCGATTTTCTAGGTCTACCTGAACCCCCAACAAAGGTTTCCATCATGTCGGACGGATTTTCCACTTTGGTTCCTGCATTCACCTTGAAGGTGAGCTATCTTCCCCCTTCCTTCGGCCTGCCTGCGGCCAGTTAGGATACCGCACCTTGCCTTCTCTACCCCTTGATGAATAGACACATTCTGCAATACCCGCTGTCGTTTTCATATCTGTCATCTGTCATATGTCGCTCTAATGAACTTCACCTTTGTCCATTGTTATCCTATCAGCGAAGCTTCTTCCTTCTTCCCTCAACTTCGATGCGTCAAATCTTAGAATCAGTGCCCTTTCTCATATACCCGTCACTAACATCCCGTAGGCCAAACTCAAGGGACACCCGGCTACAGGCCCTACTAGCCGCCACCCTGGAGGCATATCGGTTGTTGATATCACATCTGGCAGCTTGATCTCTGCCCCGAGCTATCCCATTAAACTCAATGCCGTTTTCCTTAATGGCAGCGATTACATCAAGCCTGACACGTCCGGGGCCTTCCTGCGCCTCGATGTCAAATCTCTCCTTAAAGACGAGTCTGGCGCCCTTATCACACTCTACTACACCGGCCACGTCGAGACCACCGAGGCTATTTTGAAGGCTTTGAGCGGGGCTCCAGATGCCAAGACTGTCGAGTTCGGGAATATTTGTGAGTACCACACCACACCTTCATATATTCTATATTCTATATTCCACTTCCACTTCCTCCTGTCCAAGTCCCTGACTCCCATGCCTCCTGTGTCGCCCACAAAACTCTTCTAATGCTATGCCCAGCAACCCACGTAACCTTTGAAACCGACTCTCCAGAGCTGCATCTTCTCGAGCAGAAGATCTACGTCGGCAATGGCCGCTTCATCGTCGAGGACGGGAACCTTAGCATCGAATACAAGATTAGCCAGGTGCAGGCCTAATCACGTTTCAGTAGTTAGCAAACGTCAGAGGTCACATGGAAGCATCAATCAAATGGAACGATGTTGAATCAAATATGAAGTTCATTTCCGTCGTTGATGTTTTTATCCATTCTTAAATGCGCTCATGATGTGCTGGCTTGAGTGAACAGGTTGATGTTGTGATGAAGTACGCATGCATGTAAACAACTAGGCCAATGGGTGAGACGCACGCATCTCATCCCATCCCATCCCTTCATTTCATTTCTCATTCCGAGTGCGATACGTATCCCTTGATCATGTCATTGCCCAAGGTAATCACGTTCTGTTATGCTGAGACACTACCCAACATTTTGCTGAACTATCGCGGAGGTTTCTGGTCTAGCCATCAACCTAGGCAGCCCCGCTGATCTCCAACAATCTCTTCCCCGCCTCGACATTGGCGCAAGCATATGCGCGACTCTCTGGGGGGAATGTGCCATTTGCAGCCCATAGATCAACCAGTGGCTGCATTGGATCCAGCTCATGCGGCTTCAGCATCTCCAGTGCCATAGCAGTGAGGATAAAATGCGAGAAGCAGCTGTTGAGTTGCTTCTCTAAGCTCAAGTCATAAAAGGGCTCGCTGAAGTGGGCCCAATACAGATGAGCATAGACGCGGAACATCTGGCGGAAGATAGCTTGGCAAACTTCGACGAACTCGGGAGGGAATCCGGATGACTTGCCGACCCAGTCAGAGCCAGACAGGGCGGAGATGGGGAGGGTTGAGGAAGTTGGTGGGGCGGGAATTGGAGTTCCGGCACCTGAGGAGCCCGAACCCGAGGGGTAGGTGCTGATGGAGGAGGAAACGGGGGCGGCAGTGTTATAGGCGAAGGACACCGAGGCAGGGTCAGTGGGGAAGATATCGGTGTTTTCGACTTTGCCGGAGATCCAGCGTTGCATCAGGGAGATATACTCGTGCGCAGGAACCTCGACGGGTTCACGGCGGGAGTTAAGCCATGTGAAGGAGTGATTTCTTGTATGTGTCAGAATATTGAGGTGAGAGTTCGGGAAAGGGGTTGAGGATTTCTTACGCTCCAGCTGACATGCGGGGGCAGGTCTTTGGGTTACAGATGGTGGTACCGTCTTCATCCTTCTCATGGATGACACGAACGAACAACCAAAGGTTGCGGTAATGCTCAACCACTGTAACGTTTAGCTCCAAGACGATTAGACTTGAGTGTCGAGAAACTCACCTTGATGTGCCACCCATTCTCCCTGCTCCAAAGTCTTTGGTTTGGCTGACAGGGTCATAAAGTTACCCTTGACAATATGCTTCGCATGCATTGCATTCAGCCATAATGGCTTTGGCCTGGGTAAGTTGTATCCAGACAGCGGGTCAGAGCTGTTCGTCGCCGGCGGAGCACCCGGTTCACCTAGTGAGATAGACGATGAAAGGGATGGCGAAGCTGGGAGGGGGGGCATGCGCGGTGCAAGGTTTGGTGCAGGGTTGTTGTTTTGAACGTTCGGGACTGGAGGTGGTCCTTGACCATCGTTAGATCCCGCAGGAGTCTTAGATTGACCAGTCTTACTCTGGGCTCCGCGAAAGCGGCCGCTGCTACAGTACCACGAATGTCAGCGTAGATCCTGCGTTCGACGATCGTGACCATAACACAAGGTGAAAACTGCGCTGCCTGCTTTGTTTGTTCGCACTGGCCTCGCTCGACTATACTCAAAAGATGTTCTGATGAATTGGGCAAAGAATGCGCTGATGAAACGAGGAACGTGACCACAAAACCTGTACCAACATCTGTACCACTTCTGGCCTGAAAGGAGCTGCTTACCAACGGAAATGAAGAAGGCAGTCCCGCCAATCACAGCGCAAACTGTATGTTGCTGAGAAATCCTCACTTGAGGGTGGCATATCTCAATATATCTTTCGTGTGCTGTTGGCTTAGCTCCCAAGGAAGGGGGCGAAAGGATAAAAGCGGCACCAACGTCAAACACAGAATCTTGCTGCCATAGAAGCCCAACAGTCATCACCGCCGGTATATAGACAACTCCATTCTCCGATCTCTCTTAAATAAAAGAAACAGTTGAGAACTTACATGCCACTGAATAGGTTGGACATCTTGAGCCCTGTCACGAGTCTGAAACTCGGTCAAACAATCGTGGGTGGTTGTTGTTGTGCCACAGATAGAGCTCTGAAAGAGCAGAATAGAAATAAATAAGGTCTGCCCTTAGAAAATAAATGGTGCTTGATCTCTCAATCCTCTTTATAGACGTGAATATGGACAAGTCCCTTTGGTACTGATGCTTCAACTGGCGCCCAATATAGGAGTTCGAAAGGCTGAGACAGCGATACGTCCAAGTTACGCGCTCGCTTATTGACCAATCATTGCTGCGAGTGTGCCGTACTAGGAACAAGCCTATGGGGTACCCTTGTACACAGTCGCAGCCGCTCATATCAGCCTTGCTGAAATGCAAGGCGAGCGCAGGTCCGAAACCAAACATCAAATATCAAATTCCGACACAACCGCCTTACAACACCATCACCTGTCTGGACCCGTGTCGGTTCTTGGAAGAGCCTTTTTCAGTTCACAGCGCGAATACACCTGTGACACTTTATCGCCCACAAAGAACGCAGCAAGGCTCCAAACAATCAACACCCTGCGGATATTGGAGACATGTCTTCCGAGCCTGAAGATCTCATTGATGAAGATAACTTGTTTGGCGATGATGAAGAGGCTGCTGGATCACCTGCCCCTCGTGATCTGAGTGATAAGGAACTGGACTCAGGTGACGATGAAGGACGCGACGACAGAGTCGATCGAGATGAGCCGGTGCTACCAGAACAACGAGAGGCGCGCCTCATGGATGTCTATGCGGTGCCGCATCCAGTTCCAACTCCCACAGACGGCGAAGTGAGTGCAAATACCTCTTTGGCGCAATACCTGGCTGACATTCTCGAAGCTTCATACCATGCGCGTCCCCGAATTTGTGAAGATACAGGCCGACGCTTTCAACCCAAAAGACTTTGTTGCGCCAATCCCAGACTCACAATCCCAATCGGCATATGCAACAGCTACTTCTACTATCCGATACCGAAAGAATGCATCAAGTGGTCTCCTTGAAAGCAACACTCTTTTCAACAAATGGAGCGATGGATCAGTCACGATTAGCATTGGAGATGTTGCCTACGAATTGACCTCCAAACCTCTCGCACCGACAAATTCCAAGGATTACAACGATGTCCTAGACTCCCACACTTATCTTGCGACCCCGTATATAGCGTCGCAAGTGATGCAGGTCGTGGGCCATGTCACCAACCAATATACTGTTGCGCTTAATGACAACCTCCAAGACTCCGCAATCATGAAGCTTCGGGCTGCAATGGAGAAATCCGGCCGTCATAATGACCATAAAGATGGCACTGCACTTATCTCTGTCACCCATGATCCCGACTTGCAGAAGAGGCAAGCTGAGCAAGCCGAACGCGAGCGGCTCAAGTCCCAGAAGCGCCGCGAGGCAGCCAATGCACGCGCCGACCAACAAGTGGGACGCGTTCGTGGGGCTATTGGCAGTGGGCTGTCTCTTGACGACCTTGAAGGCCGAGCACGCGGCATCTCTTCGAAGAAGAAGAGGCCTGCGCCAAAAGGAGGACGTAAATCACGCAGAGCTGATTACGATTCCGATGATGATTTGCCAAGAGGCGGTAGGGAGGATGAATATGACCTGGAGGATGACTTCTTGGCACCCAGCGATGAGGAGCAGGAGCCAGAGACTGGAGACGAAAGTGAGGAAGAGGATTATGAGGGAGAGAGCCACAAAACGAAAAAGCAGAAAACCGACGCGGGGTCAGAAGAGGATGCGGAGGGTGAGGATGAGGACGTCGGCGTACCGAGCAGTTCAGCTCAAGCTGGGGGTGAAGGTGGTGGAAGAAGGAAAAGACAGGTTATTCAAGACGATGAGGACGATGAGTGATAGGTTTCCATTTCCGGGAGTTAATATAGCGATGGAAACAGGCGGCATTGACTACATGCCAGTGGGAAACCCGCGGCCAGTTTCTACAGTGCAGGCCAGTGAATTTAACCTTGTAATTGTACTATTTTACTGCACCCTTTAACGCTCTCAAATATGAATGTGAACGGGCATCTCGACAAGACAATGCACTTCGGGCAAGAATGTGATGTGATTGGATTGATATTTTGAACATCTTGGTCTCAAAATTTGGGATTCCCATTACTATTTCCGTTTCCGTGAAATTCTGCCACCGCCTACGGCTTAACCCACCAAACCCACCAAACCCGATTAGATAGCAGTGGGCGTGGAATATTCCAGAGAGGTTTCAATACAGATCGCTTTCAACAAAACACATTGGGGATATCCAAACGCCTCTAAAGTTGGGACCTATTAGACAAAAAATATGGCTCAAAAATGTGTTCACCAGGGCTGTGGGCTGATGTACACTGACCCAGGGGCGATTTGCACATATCATCCGGGGCCGCCAGTATTCCATGAGGGGCAGAAAGGTACGTCAATAGGTGGAATCCGATTACAGCTCAACAAGACGGTTTTCTGGCCCCTGGGGAGTTTATGAAATCCATGTGGCTTGCGGAGCTATTCTAATACTATAGCCCTTGTGAATATAAGCCCTGGAATGCCCTTACTGATGAAACCCTACCAGGCTGGAAATGCTGCAAGCCCCGCGTGCTCACCTTCGACGAATTCATGACAATCCCACCCTGCACAACTGGCACGCACAGCACCACCGATCTCCCGCCTGCGATTGAGAAGAAAGAGGCCCCCGAAGATGCCCCACAACCTTCTGCTTCCCTCAATGTGAAGGACAACGGCCCAACGCGAAAGCCCGTCGTTACCCCGCAGAATGCGCCTACCCCGCCACCACCGGAGCCGCCGTCCGAGTCCGACGACCAGAGCCTGGAAATTCCCGATGGCAAGACCTGCCGCCGAAAGGCTTGTGGTGCGGTATATAAAAAGGGGCAGAGCAGAGATGGCGAGAAGTGCACTCACCATCCCGGCGCACCCATCTTCCACGAGGGCAGTAAGGGTTACAGCTGTTGTAAGCGACGTGTTCTTGAGTTTGACGAGTTCATGAGAATCGAGGGGTGCAAGACTAAGGATAGACATCTTTTCATTGGCAGTGGGAAGAAGGATAAGAAGGACGAACTTAGTGGAGGAGAGGAGAAGGTCGAGACCGTGAGGCATGATTACTATCAAACGGGAGCCACCGTTATCGCAAGCTTCTTCCTCAAGAAGATAGTGAAGGAGGAATCAACCATTAAGTTCTTACCACAAGCTGTAGAACTGAACCTTAAAACATCAGACGCCCTGCCCAAAAGGTACGCGAAGACGGTAGAACTTTTTGGACCCATTGATCCTGAGGCGAGCAGCTTCAAGATCATGGGCACCAAGCTGGAACTTACGCTGGTTAAGGCCGATGGGCAGGCATGGCCAGTGCTTAGGGCTGATGAGAAGAGGACAGGGGAGATCTTCCAGGTCGGGCGCGCAGGCATGGCGTAGTCCCAAGCTGTTATATAAACGAATAGAACCATAGAAGGCCAGATAGGAGATAAAATAATTTCTTCATATTCTACTACTTCTCTATATACGTGGTATCTTCCTTCATTTGTCATCTCTCATTTATCATATATGGCATGTGTATATACACCGGTATATCCTGTCTTAAACCCTGAGGCTCTCTAAAGTGCCCACCACCCATTCCATAAGTTGGTGGCACTCGATCCCGCTCATATCGTCTTTGGCGTCCAAACATCTCTCCACTACCTGTCTATACACGGATCCTGTCTTACTTCCCAGTCCTGGGACCAGCAACCCCACAACCACCCGATCCCTAAACCGTTGTGCTGAATAGTGCGGCTTATAATAAGCCTGCAATATCTTCCATAGACCGATCTCGAGCATCACGAGACCAAGGCTGTATATGTCGAATCCTTTGCAATAAGGCTTCCTATCGATCCCCTTAAGGCTGCTCGGGTGCCGGTGGAGGTCCAATGACGAGGGGTTGCGACTAGCCACACTCATCTCGACCACTTGGTCTGGGCGCGAGGAGTCGAATCCAAGGAGAAATGGGGACGATATGTCTGGCACTAAAGCCGCAGCTACTGTTGGTTTGCTGGCTGAATCCGAGATGGCAGACGGAAAGAAGAGGATATTGTTGCTGCAAACCGACTTGTGCAGCCAATCAAGGGAATGGAAGGACCACAAACCAACAGCCAGGCTGTGAGCGAGTTTAAAACGGTCCCCTAGATCAGGGGTACGGTAATCGTTGGTGGCGATAATAGAATACAGCGTCGAGAAGGATGATGCGGGAGAATCGTACACGACGCCAAAACGTGACTGGGTGGTATCATCGGTATATCCCAGGCAGTCGATTGTATGGAGATCTGGGTGCCGCGCCGAGGCCGAATGCACCATACGCGCCAAATCGTCGATGCGCCGGATATGTTGGAAGCGGCCTTCAAGATCCTCTTTATCATAATCGACCCATTCAATGACAACATTCTTTCCTCTCTCGCCCGAGGGACTATTGTAAGCAGCCAGGCTGCGCCGAGTCTCTTTGTCCGTGACTTCGAGCAGCGGCCGCTGGATCTTTAAGGCGAACGTTGGCTTGAAATTCGCTGTGGGCTTGGAGTCCAGGTTTATGCGCAGTTGTTTTAGATTGGCCGAAGTTGTTAGCTGTGGATAAACGCCATTGCTGGCGCTCTCGAGCAGGCCCAGCTTCGCCAGATCCCGCTGCGCTCCTTGGAGGAGTTCGTTCTGCCACGTGCGGTGCAAGGTCGCGAGGCGGGAGGGTGGGAAGAGCTGCTCGAGACCGTCGTTGTAGTCTTTCAAATCTTGTAGGAAGAAGTGAAATTTATCTTTGTCGGCAATGACCCATTTGGCGCGCAAGTGTAGTTCCGACTTGAAACGCTCTGCGAATGATTTATCTTTAAAGTTCTCTTTCCAGGCTTCCCCCGGCAAGGGTTTGTCCTTTGTCTTGTTGTTGCCTTTTCCATTGCCGTTACCGGCGCCCTCCAGCGCCCCTTTTTCTTGCTGTGGTGCAACATTGTCGGCATCTCGCAACCCATAACGCCCTTTTAACTTATCGAGGTCCGTGATTGTTTTATAGAGCTCACTTAGCACCTGTATCGCCAGCCCTCGTAGGCGTTCGTTCCCAGCTTTGCTCTCTTCCCCTAGGTATTTTTCCAGCTTTCCCTCTTCAACACCCCACTCCCTCCCCCACACCAGCAGGCGCATCTCTTCTATCCTTATCTTGCATACCAGTCGCTCCGAGTCTCGACCCAAATTCGACGCTGTTGTGAATATTTGATAAGCGTTAATGCATCCCTGAAAGATCTGGCCGAGCGCTCCAACGGTGCCCACCATGGAGAGTGCAAACTCGGCCATATTGGGTGAACGTGGATCGAAGCCAATATATGCGACAGAATTTCCTGGGGACCAATGGCGGGGAAATTGCGGGGTGTCAGGGTACTGCGCGCCGCCGAAGAGAGCGCCTAAGAAAAGCTTGAATAATGGGTGAAAAGTGTATCAAGTGCCGAGAGTAGAGAATACAATCCCCTGGGTTTATTGGGAAGGGAAGAGGGGGAGAGGTGGGTACTTTGCGCCGCGAAATTTGAAATGGATTGTGGTATGGCGCTTGAGGCCACGCTTACAAGGGTCCGTCAATGCAGCTTATTTGGACGCCGACGGCTTGGTAAATCATTGATTTGGGATTAGAAACTTCATTACAGGTCATGGTTAGCTTTACATTGGAAAGAAAAAACTCGTGGAGAGGGTGCACATAATTCTAATTTTGCTGAGAGGCTCCTTAAACGTATTTACAACTGTATTTGTCGCATATCGACTTTTACCACTGGGCCGTTTCATCTTGGTCGAATCCAAATGAGCTAAGAAATTTATAAAGACGACACATAGCTAATAGTCCCGCCTCAAATCTAACCCGCGTACGAGGTATTCCGAAATTACGTACTGCTCATGGTCTCTGGCAATTCGGGACTTTACTCCAAAGCCAGAACATAAATGCTGTAGAAAACACAACGCACGCGCGGGGTTCACTGTGGCAATTTCTTCTTTTCTGCCACCCTATGTATGAGCTGCCGCCTCAGCCGTAAATAAGCTCAGATGTTTCTCGCCAAGATAACTCCTCCTAATGCAGACATTCGCCTGTCGTTTTTTCCAATCGTGGTTTCGAGATTCGGGTACTTTGCGCCTCCGTTTTATCAACTTAGTAAACCTTCTTCTTCTCGTCGATGCTGTACTTTCCAGGTCCACTGTTCACCAACAGAAGGAGACCACCAACAATCGAGAGAATTTGGAAGAAGTCGTACTTCGCAAAGTCCTTGTGGGGGTGCGCTTCGTGGAGCTGAAGCTTGTTAGTCGCTGCATGCGTAAAGTACGGAGGGTTCTGCTTACAGTCCAAAAGTTGTTGACCAAAAGGTTGAAGACGCTCAGGATAACCACGAGCATGGTCGCGCTGAACTTGGCCTTGAAACCCACCACAACCATGACACATGCTACAAAGCCGAGCGCTGCGACAAGCACGCGCCAGAAGTTCCAGGTGCCACTGAAGACAAACCCGATAAACAAGAAGATTAGGAGGACTCTTCCAGCAAGCTGGAAGTACATCTTGCGATCCTTCTCGTCAATTTCTGGTAGTCCAGCGAACGCCTTTGTCTTGCGAACCCACGAGTCAGAAAGTACCATGATTAGACCTCCCATGACGGACAGATTGCGCAGGAAGAAGTTGAGATCAAAGATGAGGCCGTAACCCAGAGCTTGCGTGACGACAACGCCAATGAGACCGCCAACCGCGTAGTCGGAGTGTTTCCGGGCAATGACTAGCACAGAGCATGAGGTCATGGCGATAACATTGATTATGAGGAAGAGGTGGTTGAGGCCGGTGGGAACTAGAATCATACATATTAGCAAGAAAGCCCATAAGTGCCAAGTAGAAACACTCACTATGGCGAAAGTCGCGGAGGTAGGACAGCTGGTCGCTCCATTGTGTGATAATCCTCAGCGCATCCTCAAGAAACGTAACAACAATCAAGAATCGGCCAATAGCTGGTAGATATCTGCAAAGCGCGTAGGTTAGCAAGACTATCGACTTCATCTTTGGACCACGACGCGTACGGCTTCAACGGCTCACTCAGGGTGTCGAGGGCATCCTCAATCTTGCTGGTCTGCTGTCTGATCGCGTCCAATGGGCTCGGGTCGCTGGCCTCACTCCTGCTTGGTCCCCCGAACTGCTGGCCGCCCAGGTTATAACCTGCTGTTCCGCGTATTTGTGCCATAGTACTGGAGCGCGGTTGTTGAGATCGCAAAACAGCTGTGTCGCGACGAAGCTCCTCGGACTGACGGGGTGTGGGTAACAATGAAGTACTACGGCACCGAACAGTTGGTCGCCCACGAAAGATGGGATAATTTGCAAAGATGAAGCTGAAGACAGTGACCTGGTCAAGTTGCCCTGTTTTTTTGTGCCTGAAGAGCAGAAGTTGAAATACTAGTGGCTGTCTTTAACTTTGGTCAACCGTGGCCTTTCCAGGCTTGTCAGGCCATTGTACTGCGACACGATGGGTCTTGGCAGCACCTAGCCTAATTTGTTCGGTACAACTGAAACATCGTCATATTTGCGCCTCCTGCATAAACGACAGAAATCGCCACTGTTGACAGATTTCAATTCATGGGATGGGGATCCAAATAGGATGATCAAAACGCCTTCCCGCATGTCGTGCAGGTTTACACTATTTCACGATGTGATAGGGCAGATGCGACATATTCAACTACAATTGACCCTCCATAATTGTGACATTGCCCAGATATCATCCCGATCTTGGCACCAAGCACGGATCTACCCCGCGCCTCGCTACACCATTTCCTCCCCTGTGAAAAACTCCCAAAGCTCCCCTAAACCTCGGCTGACTCAGCCTATCCATTATAAGGAGGTAACCAGTAGTTATGACAAACAAGCTTACAACTATAACCCGAGCAGCCATCTAGTAGCTTGTGGAGTTATTCGAAAGATCCCAAATCTAACGGGACACTGCTCCCTCTTCCAGCTCGATAGCGCTTTTGCGTTCCTGTGTATTCTCGAGGTTTTGGAAGCATGCTTTCGTCTTGGAACCTCCATCGTATATCTTGTATGTTCACTCTTCCTCCCGACTCTTGCGATAGTGGTGATCGTTGAGCACCTCCTGGTCTCGACGTTGAGCCGTTAGGGGCTAGTGTATAAGCACTTGGGTCCAGCATTGTACTCATAGGTTGGTTACTACGCTGCCTGGACACTGGAGGCGGCGGCGGCGCTGATGGCAATTGTGGGGGGGATTCGGCATGCGGTGGTTGTGGCGGAGGTCGTGACGACGGTGCTGCGGGAGGACTGCTTGGGGGTGGGGGCGGAGGCGCAGATGATGGAGAGGCCTGTCCGGCTGCGCGTATGGCGGCTTGGACAGCGAGTGAAGGGTTCACTCCATTCGATGGAGGCGAAGTTGGAAGAGCTGGAGGATGGGGCGGTTGTGGAGCTTCTGAGCGCGCCCTTCCGTTCGTAGGTGGCCGTGGCGCGGATACGGACGGCGGGGGAGGAGGGGGAGGAGCTGGAGCTGAGGGTATTGAAGGAGCTGCGGAGGGTGGAAGAGGCGGCGGCCCTGAAGTGACGTTTGAGGACGGCTTCCGTGATCCAGGTGGGGGTGGTGGCTTCTTGCCTATGGGTGGAGGCGGACCACGAAGTGATGCAGAAGAAGCAGGTCTGGGACCCGCATGGCCGAGAGTCTTGCGAAGATTCGCTACTGAAGGAACTACTCCAGATGCAGATCCCCCGGTCGGGGCTGGGGGTCGATTATTTGGCAAGGGTGGAGCAGCCCCCGTAGGTATTTTCGGGGCTGTTGAAGTGGGGGGTTTCGGTGCGGATATCCGTGAGGACTCTGGATCTGATGCATATGAGGAATCCTTATTTGCTGTAACATTATTAGCATCATTCCGTCGCTGTTGGGTCTTCTTCTGACACTAACCTCCTGTATCAACACCACCCCCTCTCTTCTTCAGTTTCGGCATTCCACCGGCGAAGAGGCCGCCTAGTTGCGGCGGAGCCTCTACGCCGGAACTCCCACTATCACGCCCTTGATCGCTGTTGCTTCGCATACGATTTCCGGGAACAGGTGGTGCTAATCCACTAGGCCTTCCCATTCCTGGGATTGCTGGAGCTCCACCTGCTGGTGGCCCTGACGAATCGCCAGCGCCCTTTACTACTATAGGTGCAGAGCGGTCATTCGTGACAGCCTTTTTCAACTGCCTTCCCTTGCCAATATCGCTTAAAAGGGCGCCCTGAAACAAGACATCAGCATTTGCCTCGGAACAATCTCTGGTCTGGAAGTGTTCAGGAAAGTTGTGGCGGATGATAGACTTACCCTTCCCTTTGCCGCGCCAGCAGGAGGTCGCGCGGGTAGAGCTCCTCCGGGTGGAGGAGGTGGAGGAGGAGGAGGGCCGCCCATCATTGGCGGCGGCGGCGGAGGTGGTGGTGGAGGCATGATGGATGCTGTGGTATATGAGAGGTTTTGCTTGTGAGGGACCGTACACTTAGGATACTCTCACAATGGTTGAGAACATGGGGATATTGCTGTGCTGCGTTGATGTGTGCGCAGAGACTTATGGAACAGTCCAGCAGCTCGCATGGGAGATGAGTGTTGAAAGATTGATGACCGCCTGGGATGTTTCGTGGACGTCACTGGGGGTAGTGCGGCTAGGTGTGGCGCGGTATCAGCCACGCGTTTACACTGGGCCAAGGGACCAGGGTCGGCGATTTTGTCGGTTCCTATCCGCGACGATTCTCTTCTGGCCAATTGAGCCTCCAATTGCTTTCCAGCAAATAAATCCACCACAATGCGATCTCGAATTCTAAGAACTGAGGCCCCAGTCTGTCAACTATGCTCCTTTATCTCAACTGGCCTGTCGATTCGAGCACGGCCTCTACGACTTCCAACGTCATCCCTGAAGCCCCGACAATTCTCTTCTAGCCAAAAGACATTCGTAAATAAGCAACGAACCCCGACAAATTCAAATTTAAAAAGTCGCCCGGCTTCGTCCAAATCTGCCATACCCGCTCAGTATGATGGTGCGAAGCTATCTGGAGCCATTGATGCGAGAGTGGTCGAAAGCGACTTGGACAAAGCCGCATCACTCCGAGACGATCTTATAACAAAAGATGGCATTCCTTCCGACAATGAGACGGAGGCAGTACTTGACGCATATCAGCAAATAGCCAATAATCTAATGAACCCCCCTGAACCGACAGCATTGCCAAAGGACGCATCGGCAACCTCTGCGCTACTTTCGATCAAAACAGCTGCAAAGCCACGACCGGCTGTCCACGCACACTCCCCAATTGTGGACGGAGCCTCGAGAAGGCTATCGGACCTTGCGTTGTCGGTATTACAGCATCCACCAATTTTTATTACTCCAAGCATTCTCCGCCGCTATGTGAACTTACAGTCCACACTAAAACGACCGGAGTCGCTGCCTACGGCATTCCATTTGTATTCTACGAAGCCGGCCCCCGTGGAAGGCTCGTCGCCCGTGAAGTACAAAGAGGTCAACCCAAATAAGAGCGCCAATTCTATTGAAGATAGAATGGCCGACCTTGCTCTGCAAACTGCTATCGAAGCCAAGAACCTAGTCACGGCGATGGACATTGTGGACACAACATATAACACGAAAGCGTTTCGCCGTACCAAATTCATTCGCAGAGCGCTTTTACCAGCTACGGGTCTCGCGTTGGCACCGGCAGCCGCCTATGCTGTTGCTACCCAGCTCTCGCACTTTCAGACGACCATGGACCCCGCTGTTGCCACCAATGTTGCTTTCGTGGGTATCTTGGGATATATCGGGTTTACAACAGTTGTTGGGGTCGTGGCCGTTACAACAGCAAATGACCAAATGGATCGCATCACCTGGGCCACGGGCATGCCGCTGAGAGAGAGGTGGATTCGAGAAGAAGAGCGTGCTGCCATTGACAAAATAGCAGGCGCATGGGGCTTCCGCCAGGTCTGGCGTAGAGGCGAAGAAGAAGGCGAGGAGTGGGAGCACCTGAGGGAGTGGGTTGCCAGGAGAGGAATGATCCTTGATAAGACTGAGTTGATGGAAGGCATGGAATGAAGTAACGCCTCTCGTCCTCGTCCAGGCCTCGATCGAGTCTCAACAGACTCAGTTTTCGACTGGCAACATGTATAAGTACGACTGTTACAATATCCGCAGAGCTAGTATTAGGGTGATACCATTTGGCGCAAGGGGTTACCAGCGCATCTGTGTGCTGTAAACTGTATATAGAAGGCTCCACAATTTCACGCATATATGGCGAAGGAATTCCCTACCATCGAGTAGACAATAACTCCGTATTTTCAATGAGCGATATCAAATATGTTGGACGGATGCTCAAAGATCCAGAAAAGCGTTAAAAGAACTGTTGTTATGTGACTCGAAATTCTAGCTGCCTACGATTACGCACACGGAGGAACTAATGAGAGCAGTCTTCCGTTTTTAACTTCATATTTTTATTTTATATCATCTCGAGCTTGAATCTTCATGCGCATTTGCTTGGTTGTGAAGTAACTTATCAGCCTATCCTAAAAAGGCTAGTAGAAAATTTGCGCCAAGATTTCTGATAACGATAGAGCATTGGAATTGCAAAATAAATTTCACAGCCTTGAAGAAAACACGGCAAGAGGCATAACTCACCATGGCGCCTTCTACAAACTCAAGAAAACGGAAGTCTGTGAAAGAGACAGAGATAATCACTTCAGACGTCGAAAGTGACGGCGATTTTGGAGATGGTATCCTTGATGGAGTCCTGTCGCAAAGCGAAACTGGCTCAGATGAGAGTGAGGGAGAAGAGGACGACGACAGCGACCTCGAAGATGGAGAACTAGAGGCGCTGGACAGCGACGAAATCCCGTCCGAAAGTGAAGCAGCTAAGTCGAGTGGAGTGCCACTGGTTAAAAGACCAATCAATACAAATATTGTCGCCAGACAGACTGCGAACCGCAGGGTTCTAGGTCTTCCGCATCACGTCGAGGAGGACGACACGCCAAACTACACCGTAACCACGGACGCCAATGGCAATGAGAGATACGAATATGAGGAAATTGAACCTGGCTACGACTCTGACGACTCTGATGTCGCCGACAATGAGAATACTATTGGAGATATTCCACTCTCGTTTTACGACTCGTACCCTCACATTGGCTATAATATCAATGGCAAGAGGATTATGCGCCCTGCAAAGGGCGAAGCGTTGGATGCTCTTCTGGATAGCATCGACGTGCCTAAAGGATGGACAGGTCTCACTGATCCAGCAACTGGAAAGCCTTTGAACCTCAGCCAGGAAGAACTGGAGGTCTTGAAGAGGATCCAGATGAATGAGATGCCAGAAGATGGCTACGATCCCTACCCGGTATGATGCCCTTTTACTTATATTCGAATGAGTCTAACAATTACACAGGATACTGTCGAGTATTTCACGAGCATCCAAGAGGTTATGCCTCTGAGTGCTGCACCTGAGCCCAAACGGCGATTCCTGCCTTCCAAGCACGAAGCAAAACGAGTCATGAAAATTGTTCGTGCTATTCGTGAAGGACGAATTTTGCCGCATAAGCCGGAGGAAGAAGAGAAGGAAGAAGACGAGGAAGTGCACTACGATATTTGGCAAGATGAGCAGCCTCGACCAGACCACATCATGAATATCCCAGCACCGAAGGCCGCACCTCCAGGATACGATATGAGCTACAACCCACCGCCTGAGTACCTGCCAACAAAGGCTGAGAGGCAAGCATATGAGGCGACAGATCCAGAGGACAGAGATAAGGAGTACTTGCCAACAGCACACGATGCACTGCGCAAGGTCCCTGCTTACGAAAAACTCATTAATGAGCGCTTTGAAAGGTCTCTGGATCTTTACCTTGCGCCAAGAGTTCGCAAGAACAGGTTGAACATCGATCCTGCCTCGCTCCTACCGAAGCTGCCACGTCCAGAGGAACTCCGCCCTTTCCCAACGGTTTGCGCCACTCTGTTCAGAGGTCATGAGGGTCGCGTTAGAAGCTTAGCAGTTGACCCATCTGGGATCTGGCTTGCAAGTGGAGGTGACGATGGCACCGTTCGTGTCTGGGAGCTTCTCAGCGGTAGACAGATATGGAGTGCTAAGATTGGAGAAGACGAGGCTGTTAATGTTGTAAGGTGGCGACCAGCTAAGGACGGGGTTATCCTATCTGCCGCAGCGGGCGAGGATATCTACCTCCTTGTGCCTCCCATACTGAGCCCCGAAGTCGAGCTGGCAAGCAGAGCCATTCTCGATGCCGGCTTTGGTTATGCCACTGGCCAGTCTCAGACACTAACAGCAAATGGCTTGAAGAAGGAGCCGCCGGCAAGATGGACCCGTCCGGGAGCTAAGCTCGAAGATGAAGGTGTTCTCATCAAAATAACCGTTCGTGCCAACGTTAAAGTTATCAGCTGGCATAGACGTGGAGATTTCTTCTCGACAGTCTCACCAACCGCCCAAAAGAGCGCCGTTGCCATCCACACCCTCTCCAAGCACCTTACTCAAATTCCATTCCGCCGCCTTCCCGGACTTCCTCAATTTGTCCAGTTCCACCCATCTCGTCCTCTGTTCTTCGTCGCTACTCAACGCACAATCCGCAGTTATGATCTCCAAAAGCAAGAGCTTGTTAAGATTATCCAGCCCGGAGCCCGCTGGATTTCGTCTTTCGATATCCACCCAGGTGGTGACAATCTTATCGTTGGCTCATACGATCGACGCCTCCTGTGGCACGATCTTGACCTTTCTAGCCGCCCTTACAAAACCCTGCGATTCCACGACAAGGCCATTCGTGCTGTCAAATATCACAAGGGTGGCTACCCTCTCTTCGCTGACGCAAGTGACGATGGCTCTCTTCAAATCTTCCACGGCAAGGTTGTCAGCGACCTTATGGAGAACGCAACGATTGTCCCTGTTAAGGTCCTAAAGGGCCACAAGGTCAAGAGTGCGCTGGGTGTCATGGATATCGACTGGCATCCGAAGGAGCCTTGGTGTGTTAGTGCTGGTGCGGACGGTACTTGTCGTCTCTGGATGTAAATCCACTTATTGTGACCTTATCTGTTGTGCAATCCATAGCATGGGCGTTTGGCTTGGTTTGACTTGTAGGAATCAATAAAATATACTTCACTGTTTACTTGATTTGCTATTCCGTCTGTTCGTATATATGTGTATTGGTTGTTGTATGTGACCTGTTTCAACAAGGGGTTACTCGCTCAAAGAGAGAAGGTGAACATCCAGACATGTGCACTTAGTTTCGTACAGACTTGAGACCTCGCAATAATTCTGATTCTTGTATGCTTTATAATCTAGATCGTGGTCCTACCAGATGCGAACCCATGAAAACGCATATAAGCTATCTATTTGATATTCTAGATTCCGCCTTACAATAATTATCCTGGGGTATATGTTCCACCTCATGCCTACCACATGTTACAGCAACTCCTGTCCCCATCTTGAGCTAAACGCAGCTAAACCCATCCGCAGATGCTGGGTCACTAACTCCTTCATACGTTACCACTGAAGGATACGGGCATAGGATCCTCTCGACGACCTTCCCATCGGCGTTGGTCGGACTGACTGGTAGCGATTCCGGAGCGATGCCATCCTCTACCCAAGCAACCAAGGCGTCAAAAACTGTACTAGGCTGGCCTCCATCCCCCCGCGCGCAGTGTTGCAGCCCCGGTACCTCAAAATAACGATAGAAGTCGTGAACGTTGGGATCCAGTTTTGTGACCTCGTTGTAGTAATGCTCCGTGCCGCTTGTGGGGATTATCTGGTCGCTCTGAAAGAGAGAGCGGGATAGTTAGCAACATATAAACTTTGATAAGAAGAAAAGAGGGCTCTTACTAAACCATGGTATGTCATCATCTTCCCTCCTGCAGTTTTAACAGTGGAAGGATCCTATACGCGTATTCCAAAATGCGGCGCGCCGTCGTATACGCGTATTCAAAAAGTGCCAGACACAGATTGTCAAAACAGAGTATAAGTTACTGTAGTTATATAGTTGATAGCATTCCGATGACTTGACTGTATGTTTCTCACATTTCGTTATATTTGTTGATATCCCAACTACATACAGACTCATAAGGTTCTCAAAAACATGGTATCACCACCATGAAACACATTGTACCAGAAGACGTAAGCCACCATGAAAATAACCAAAGCATACTAAAATTCGCTCCAAGAGTAGACGCCATACAATAATACATAAAAACAAACCTCGGCGAAGAAAACCAGCCAGGAACAAAGCAATGTCGACATAACCTGGCGCCAAAAGGAACTATCCTAACATAGTAAACTTCATCACGCCGTACACTCATTCAACGTCTGCCCAACAATACACCCAATACTCTCATATTCCCATTCAACTTTCGATCTGACTAGTTCCGAATCAAATCGATACTCCCGATGAGAAATCAGGAACTGGTCTAATATGTCGCTGGCTTTTTCAAAATCTTCGTATGCTTGTTCCATCAAGCTTCATCCGCGTCGTCACAATCGTATCCGGCATACTCGTACTGAGCACCGATGTGATCGAAAAAGAGTTCGCCTCTGTTCCAAAGTCCCGAGCAGTTGCCACTGCCGCTTCCTTGCCCGCTGACGACGCTGCTCTCGCCTCTGGTTGATGGACATCCTCTTGTAACTCTCGCGGAATCCGATGGTGGAATTATATGGGTCGGGCCCACTGCAATAAAGGTTCCTTTGTTGGTGTCAAAGTGCACTTTATTTGGATCGCGGGGTTCATATTCCTGGTATTCATCGAAGATAGGGCGGCATTCCTGGTCCATCCCAAATATCATCCGTTGGATAGCGACGGGAAGTCTAAGCACATCCTGGGCTTGTGAGGCCCGAAGCAGGTTCGACGCCTCGTTGAGTCCAGCCTGTGGCACCATTTGGAGGTATGTGTTGTTTGCACCGTTATTGTACATGTTATCAATATCGTGACAGCCTTCCTCAATGTTGATTGCAGTTACTTCCGTGCCAGCTGAAGCCCACGATATAGGGTACTGGCCGCTGTTGTCATTCGTTACCAACATTGTCTGCTGTAGAAGCTGGAGGCTGTGGGTGCATAAGGGTAAAATAGGTGCCCGTATATGTCCATTTGCGAAGGAGGTCCCGGCTTGGGCACAGCCGCAGTTGGTTTCATTATAGGTAGGAGCCCTTTCTCTTGTCAACGGCCCAGTGTGCACTCCGTATGGGCATGTGTTGTCTCCATTGGGGATAATCCTTGTGTTACATCCACAGTCCATGGCGAGAGGCAGCAAATATGAGTAAGTTGGGGCAGTAATTGAAATGGTCGTTCGAGATATTGCAGAGCCTGGTAGAGGAGACGTTAGGATCAGTGACCAAGCTCATCACACTGAGGACCAACCTCGATTGAATATGATTTTGGTGGCTCAGATGCCTTGCAGGTATATAAGCACGATTGTAACAAGAAGGCTAAACTCGCTGCAGCAATTATGTCTCGCAACAATAGCACAACTGAAGAAGAAGCAAGAAGATAACAGGAATTACTTCAAGGGATTCAAACGTTCTCAGTTAAGGCAAACGAGCGGTAGTATTTCATGTTTGAGCGAAAGACAACCTGAGAGCAGTTGCAGCTGCCTTTATACTGTTAGCAAAATACTAAATGGGAGTGCCAGCAAAGACTGCCTCCCTTTCAGCCTTAGCGGGATCACTCTTGAGAGTATTTTAACTTTGCACATATCTTCGAGATGGAAAGGTCATGTGTGCTCTTTTGACCTAGGAAACGGCATATCATAGGTTACCAGTCATGTTGACGGACTTTAAAGCAGTACCGGGGGGTTAGGGGTTGGGGGTAGGAATATGATGTGAACTGGCGGAATTTATCATTTCAGTTACGCCAGGTATTATCTCAGCATCGATTCGCAGGCAAATAATTTCCAGAAATCAGCCGCCGCCGATAACGCTTGATCGTCGCCTCACTTTTCTGGAAATAAAGAGTCAAAACGTATGCCATGGATGTGATATTCCATGCATATTGGAAGCCGTATAAGCCCCGCATGATCACACGGCCCCGGTCTGCCGGGTAACAGTTTCTTTGCTCCATGCATGGGCGTACAATGCATCCTCAGATCAACGACACGCCAACGATGCAACTCCTCATTTCAAGGGTTCGGGGATCCGGAATGTCGATGCAAGCTCAGGGATTGTGCATTGAGACGTCATGGATCACAACTCAATCCAACTGTCTTGCAAGTCAGGACATTTTCTTTACCAACCTCCAAGGATCCCGTACTCCCTCCCAGTCGTAGCGGGTAGGGTAGCGGCAGGACAAGATGTTGACGCACCCCAAGGCTCCCGATCTTATTATCCCATCCCGCTAAGTGTAGCTCTGGGGTGCTCCCCCCAGAACATCGGCAACGGGATTGTGTTCCGTTCCCCCCGGCCAACAGCTGTTGGTCATAGAGGATGCATGTTGGCAGACAGACCGTGGATAGCCGACAAGGCTGTCGTATTCCGAAAATTCGCCTGGTCCCAGGCACCCACATATCTCCAAAGCAAAGCCATCGAGCGAGCCGCGCAATTGCCAGTTTCCCTAAGATCGTAGTCTCAACCTTGCATGCCTTGCATGCGTAAGTCTTACTCGGAAGCGCGCCCAAAGACAAAATCCACTGTCGCCACCGTAATAATGCAATGCATGGGTGACGTTTATCGAGATCCTGTACCCCGGTATTTTCGTAGATGTTATTGGGGATTTTGCAATCCTATGGAGCAGGAGCCTTACGGAACGCATTGTTTAGCGCCGCCAGAGCTTCCTCATCGAGCATGAATCGTTTGCCAACAACGATTAGGCTGTGTTCGCTGAGGCCTGCAAGGGAGCCAAGCACGCTCAACGATGTCACCGTGCATGAACCCAACTAGCCGCCTCCATCCTTCTCAAATATTCAGAGCACGTTTTTGGATCTTCGGTCTCGCAGCTATCCAAAATTATTTCTTTCGAGTTGAATGTGATGTCATGTACCACACCACGTGTACATCCCCCGAATCCTCAAAATTTCCGAACGAAGCTGAGCACTTCCGGGGTCTGTAAGTCGGGTCTACATGGTGCGCAAGCACCAATACCGTCATCGCGGGACCTCATGCACATGCAGTTGTCAGAACTGCAGCATATAATATTCCCAGACTGCGAATGCGGAGACAGGGGCCTTGGGATCTGGCAAGGGGAATAGGAATGGGGGGTTGAAGAGGGTGTGCAGCCGCATATTAGCGTGCAGTGGCGCTGAGGTGGACGGATGACCGATATGGGATGATGCAGTTGACGGCTCTAAATATTCTAGTGTGACAATATATCTCATTGCTTAGATTGAGTGTCCATCAAAGATTTTCGCTCTGCTTCCGTTTTCGCTCACCTTTTTCCTACAGGCATGCCGAAAACACTAATTCTAGCTTTGCATATCCTCCGTGTTTCTCACATCGGACTTCCAGTTCCCACTGGAGCTACTCGTCCGTTCTCTCCTCGTTTCGTGGGTCACATGGTTCGTATCTAACGTACTCGCTCTCCTCCTCAGCTCCCCGGCTTTTCTCCTCCTAACAAACTGGTACCCTCGGTCCAACTCACTTTCTACAGCACATCGAACTTTCAACGCCGAAACAGCAGGCCACACGCTTTTCTCGCCACAGAGGATCCAATGATCAAGACTCCCGCGCGTGGGGGTCTCCAGGAGGCGAAGGAAATCGCCAGTGCTTAACTCCGGGACAAGCGTCACACTTGCCCCAGGAACCGTTTCGTCAATGAGGAAGCGTCTGGTGCTCGCCGGAAGAACGCCAAGAGAATCAAGCTGCGAAAGGCGATGATGTATTTCCATGGTTATTAGCCTTAATAGGTGGCTTGTAAAACTCGTCCGGCCCCGTCGAGCATAGCTGCCTGATGGGCCGTGCATATCGCTTTGCAGGAACGGTATGAGGTATGGGCGCGCTTGTGAGATGATGAAGTGGTTTACATTGAATAACTCAGCGACCCTCGTCAGGGGCGAGTCACGCTCGGAATAGGTGGCATGTGTCCAGGGACGGAAAGTGGCTGATTCGGAAGGGAACCAAGGGACGATAGTGCCATCGAGGGATTTCGATAAAAGATTGACAGACCGGCCGTATAGTGTCGGGTTCGACACATTCGATGCAAGAGCGGCAGACCAAATAAGAACATTAGGAGCCGTGAGGTAGTTCAAGAGTGTCGGTACACTACCATGGCCTGCTGTAGCCACTGTGATATTAAGAACTCGTTTCGTGCGATTGTAGGCCTCCTCAAAAGTTATATCTCCAACATTGGCCCTCACGCAATCTTCTAAAACGGAGATATCCAGGAAATATCCCTCCCGGTAAAACCTCTTTGTTCTCCGTCCCAGCGTTGCCCACCACCCACCATCTTTCGGTGGCCGCTTCTTTAGGTCCCCATCATTTCCACCCCCAAAGGCAGTCAAGTCAATTCCATCGCCCGTAAGGAATTCTAAGAGTTCATCCTCAGTGTGTACCCCGACCAACGCAGCAATTAGCGCCCCAGTGGCAGTTCCTGTAATGATCCTAGGTAGAAGTCCCCTAAGATACAGCGCCTTTACAACGCCTAGGTGACACATTCCAAATATATCTCCTCCTTGCAGCACCAAAGTGCTCCGTCCAAATGCTTGTCTTGTATCGTGGAGTAGGTCTAGTTTTGCTTGGTTAGTAAGACCCGTTGCCGTTACATTCCCATCTGCGCCTGCTGTGGCTGGCAAAGCCGCGACAAAAGAGATCGCAAAGGCGACCTGTGTGATATAATCCTCGATAAGTAATTTGGTGCCAGCAAAGGCGCGGTTGAAGAGCCGTGGAGCAGTGATGTTGCCGAGGTTTCGGACGAGACCAGAGCGAAGTAGATTGACGAGGGTAAGAATATCGTTTTCTTCGCGGGCAACGATTATGGACTGGAGTCGCTCATGAATGAGGCGGTAATCATAGTATTTTGAGATTGGATTCTGACGCCTATGTATTGTCAGTATATTTGAAGCTTGTAGTGCTACCCCGCCAGGGAAATCTGCCGTACCATAAGTCATTTCCAAGTAACACATCTAGTTGAAAGGCCGCCTCTTCCCACTCCTCATATGATTGCGCATTCTGGAGAATGTTGACCCAAATATCTGTTGGTTTCTTCCATGTCAACCAACTCCAAAACCTCTAGAGTCTACGTCAGCGATATCCATGGTATAGTTGAGTTGGGCTTCTTACATTCTTCCAGAACAAGGCGACTTTCACGATCATTCCCCAAAGGGCGGCGAGAACGGAAGCCATTTGCCCTTGGACGCACCCGTCATCGTTCATTCAGAACGCGAGTGGGTACTTTGGTCTACTCAGCAAATTGCTAGCCGTACAGGATGTTCTATCGAGTCAAACTTAGAGAAGAGGTCAAGTCATGATTGTTGTGGTTGGCATGTGGTTGGACACCCCCGGATAATTATTACGTAGCTCCGAAGGTATCCACGATAAGCACATGCTTCCCCAGACAAGCTATAACCTCTGCACTTCTGCCATTCAAAAATTCTCGCCTTATTCACTCGAGATGCGAGCAGCAACACGGCTTTTTCAAGCCTGCCGTATAACTTTCTTCACGCGAGACGGTTGCAAGCTCTGCACCGATGCGAAACAAACTCTTTCGGACGTGTGGGATGTCCGGCCATTTGTATACCGAGAGATAAATGTCATGAAGCCAGATCAGACAGTATGGAGGAATTTATATGAGTTTGACACTCCAGTGGTTAGTATTTAAAGATAGCTCAAGATAGTAGCTAATATTAGTCAGATCCACGTCGCCAACGCGTCGTCCCCGGAGGAAGACCCTGAGCTATCGGGTAAAGCGAAAAAGCTTATGCATCGATTCACTGTCGAAGAAGTTCAAAAGAAGATGAATGACGCGGAGGCCCTGCCTAAGCAATAAATATTCTATTCGGCGACATTGATTATTTTCCATACGGCCCAGTCATCTCCTCAGCCGACACTGCTCCTTTAGCCTTCGCTACCTCTGATCCCAAAAACATCGCCAGCGCAATCGAGTCTGCCGTGACATTGACCATATCAAAGCCTAACCCGGCCATCTTCTTCGCCTGCTCACCATTTGGTGTGTAAATCCCCGATTTTTTACCTGCCCTTTGTGCAGCAGCAAGAACCTTTGCAATTGCTGCCTCCAGCTCTGGGTGCATTGTTGGACCCGTAATCGGATGGCCAAGTGCATTTCCAAGGTCGAATGGCCCCACGAAGAGGACATCCACGCCAGGAACTGCCGCAATTCCGTCGACGTTCTTCAGGGCCTCGGCAGTCTCGATTTGGACGATTGTGAGGAGAGCTGAATTGGCCTGTACCAGATATTCCCCAGCTGTCATCGTTGCAGAAAATGCCCCCTGGGAGAATGGAGAGCCAAAGCCACGCACACCTTGAGGTGGGAACTTGGCAGAGCTGACGAGTCTCTCAGCGTCCCCAACTGTGTTCAGAAGAGGGACGAGTACTCCGTGGGCTCCACAGTCCAGCGCACCTAGATATTTTAATACTTGCTATCAAAGAAACTTGTTCAATCCCACTCACGCTTTACGAGCCAGCCTTGGTTGTCAGGTATCCTAACAATTGGACTCACCCCAGTTGCTGCAATGGCTCCTACAGATTCGTGCATAGCAGCATCTGCAGATATGATTGTTTAGTTTTACAAACGCAGTATTAATGATGAGAATTGTGTCGTACCAGCGATGTTCCCATGCTCACAGTCAACAAGGACCCAGTCCACTCCACTGTTCGCCAAAGCTCTTGAGATATTGGTTCCTGCAATGGTTTGCCAGTGACCCCAGGCCTTATCTCCGCTATCCAAAACCTTCTTCAATCTGTTTGCCTGTATCATCGCCATGGTTTCGATTTGGTCACGAATTGATTATTGATATTGATGAATTTGTCTGTAGTAATCACTGGATATCAGCCATGTCAGCAAGCCAAAGGGTTGCTGCCTCTTTATACCCCGCCATAACCCCCACTTTGTCTAACTCGCCGCTAAGGACTGAGTTACCTCCGCACCAAACCCCGCCCCATATCGAGCATAGCTGCTGTAAATCGCCAGAGGTTGTGGGTATTTTGGAGATTTTGGGGCCCAATTATAAATTCCCTGCCAGTTGCAATATAGCCTAAAATGTAATGCGGGAAGTGCCTTTTTAAGGGACGATAACTTTGGTCGTGGTTGCTATATTCGGCACTTGTGGATAAAGCTTATTTGACGTCGAACCGACTGACGGAGCTCCAGAACACGACCTACCAACCGCAAACTATTCAGTGCAAACAATCATCAATCCCACACAACTCCTCTACGACGGAGCTTCGCGGTATCAACCCATCATACCATCGCCCTTTTCCTGGCCTATAGAATTAAATATTTTCTTATCTGTCTGCCGATATACCTACTCTAAAGAGTCGTCATGTCGTCCGACGCACTTCCCATCGGCACCACCGCATTTGCGGAGGCTCTTGAAGCTCTTCCACTCTCAACTCTCCACCTCAAAGCAGCAGAGCTGCGCAACTCTATCGCCCACCTCGAATACTCAAACGCACAAATGGATCCATATGCACGACCACCAGCAGGCCAGGAACCGGATATAGTATGCGTTGAAGCTATCGCGGAGAATGTTGTCGTGATGGGACGTATGGGGGAGCGGTTGGCGCTGCTCCGGCAGGAAGCGGAGAAAAGAGGCGTGGGGTGGGGAGAGTTTGTGGGAGACGGCGATATTAACATATTGGGCGGAGAGACTGGGGTATCTGGAAGTGCGAGGACGGCTGCGACAACATCTCCAGGGCGGGAATCGACGGCGGAGGAAAGTGAAGATTTAAGACCGCGTCAGAATGCAACACGTCCCACAGAGCCTCCGAGTGGCGAGTCTGCTGCGGCACACTCAGCGTGGACGGATGGCACATTTCAAACAGGCCGGATAACCAACGGTGTTCTGGCAATGGACGGCGACATCACCAGCGTACAAGGAGCCATGGAAAACGCAGGAAATAATACGATCGGCACGGATGGCGCAAACACATCCCGAGGAGGCACATTGTCAGACGAGGAACTCCGGAGGAGATTAGAAGAGAGGCTGACCACCGAGGATGATGGAAGTTTACATCTATGATATCCCAAGAGTATGGACCAACGCAATCGATGGCGTTGGCTATTTGGACGTTAGAGCAAACGATAGCTCTTGCCCTCTAAAATAGGTAGTGGCAACAGAGATAGTTGGGTCAGAGGTTAAGGACAACGGTCTGTGAAAGAGCTGGGCCGAATTTCCCGGCGATACAGCACATTCAATACCATCCTAAACCCATATCTGACCCCTGGACGACAGGCTCCATCACCACCATATTAGGCAGTCACCATTAGGACAGCTTCACTAGGAGAACAACAGTTCCTATTCATAGCCTTGGCTTCATTTGCATTCTTTAAACCCCGACCATCCCTTCGAATGCTTTTACTCCAGCACGAAACCCGTGTTCCCACTGCCATACCGAACCCCCTTCCTTCCCACTCTCCCCAAGGCGTTTTTGAACCCATATTTCCAAGCCCCCAATCTTGTCTGCTCCGTCAGCACTACTCGCAATAGCCCCCATTTGCCCATCAGCTCTCGCCAACCAGAAGCACTTTGCATCCTCCCACCCTACGTCCCACCCTTCGCCATACCAACGATGCTCAAACTTCTTACCAGGCGCCGTTTGGCTCCAATACTCAACGTGGCTACCTAATTCTCGACTAAAGGTAGATTCTTTAGACATTGTCGCCTCATACGCTCTATGCTGTACGTCTTGGGGATTCAACGACAGCCACGACGGCGCAGCAATCGCACGCTTTTTAACCTGCTCGAAAAAACCCCACTCGCCACCATCCATCCACTCCATTTTTGCGGTCCAGAAATAAGAGCCTCCAGTCTTCTCTTGCCATTTTGAGCTCTGAGACTTCCCAAATTGACGTACGAGATCGTCCTTCTGAGATGGATCGGATCGAGACCAGGTCTGGCCGTCTAATACGCAGCTGTACTCCCCGACAATTATTTGCGCTGCCCCTCGATCATGGACGCTACCAGCATACTTATCAATCTCTCCAAGCTCTTGGGGAACTTGTGAGATGATATGCTGCGGTGCCTTCGCGCGATCGGCGTCGCTGAATGTGTAGTACTTGTGCGTGTCCATGACTACTGGATTTCCACCTCGATGCCTCCTGCTTTCGATCCATTTCAGAGATCCGTCCAGGTCCCATGCATCACTCACATAAATCGGCATCGTCGAATCAATATCCTGTGTCGCCCTCAATACATCATCATACCATTCATGCAACTTATGTGCGCCTGCAGAAGCTTCGTTGACAATCTGCACTCCCACAATGCCTGTAATGCTTGCAGCTTCGCTGACGACCTGTAATACTACCCTTTTGGCTATTTCCCGGTTTTTCTTCCCTGTATGCCAATGGTCCCAAAGCTCAGCTTTTCCACTATCAGTCCCTGAGTGCATATCTGTATTTGCGCCCCCAGGGAGCGCGTGAAGATCAAGGAGAACTCCGATTCCAGCATCGTTTACTCGCCGCACGAGATTTCGCACCGCCGCCCACGCCGAGACATAGACATCCGCCGCAGCCTCAAACGGCGTTCCTTGACAAAATGCAGGGCCGAGAGTGAAATACCCAATTGGGAGGCGGATGCTGGTACACTTCGCCTCGTGGACAAGAAATTGGATGTCGTCGTCTGACAATGCAGAATCCCAATGGTTTTGCCAGCATTCTCTGGTTTTATCTAACCCGATTGCTGACAGGGAAGAGGTCACGGCAGCAAGCTCAGACTCCCCTGGGCCGGAAAACAGTGATGGGAACAGCCAACGCTCTAGGACGAAGATGGAACCAAGATTTGTGCCGTGATGATATCGGTAGCGGAAAATATCTTGGTGAGTTACTGGATAAATAGATGAAGCATGGGAAATACTGGTGGTGGTGGCTTGAGGAGATTGGGAGGGAGAGTTGGAGCCTTTCAAGTCTGAGATGCGCCTTTTCGCACGGTCAAGAAGGGACTGCATCTTCAGAGAAAAAGAGACGCTAAAAGACAGATAAGAATTCCGCATATGATTGCAGATAAATAGATACCGAGAATCACAGAAATTGTAGTTTATCTCTGTTGTTGGCGTGAATGACTGGCTATGTTGATACGATTCTGTCCAAAATATAAGGCTGACGAGTACTCAAGGCTGAAGATCATCAACAACTACGTCATATAATATTGTCAGCCTTGTCCCCCCCCAATCGCCACTACTGTGACTCTTATGAGAAGTCACGGTGATACAAGAAAGTCAGCAGCAGTGATGCGTGGAATTTACAATGTCAGATGGACACGTTATAGTTCATTAAGTCTTTAATTTATTACAGTAGATATTCGTGGAGTGTCTAGCCGTGGATTGTCCAGTCCTTCCCCGCCTGTGCAGCTTCGCCCTGCTTTGATAGGTAGCATATTTAAGCTCCTCCTTCTCTTTTCTCGTACTCCAGCTCCATTCGCTCTAAGTACTCTTTCGTCGCCTTCTCTTCTGCAGCTTTTTCTGCCTCGGTCTTGTTCAACGTAGTCCCCGGCTGTCCTTGGGCCGTTGTGCTGGTGTTTCCTTGGCTTGGTTGCTCTGCCTTGGGCTCGGAGGAGGATGTTTTATCTGCAATCGGCATTTTGATCGGTTTTGTGTCCCTCGGTTTGAGGTGTATGTTTGAGAAAAAAGGTCGTATTGAGGAGAATCGGCTTGTGGTTTGGTTTGTAGTTAATAAAGAGCCCTCGAAAGACAGGAATCAGCCACATTATATAGTCATACCAGGAGCTAGCGGCCAATAAGGTGGATCCCTCAGCCACACTTCACAACTTCGCCACCAAAACTCCCAGTTGCACATGATTGAATTTGCTTCAGCCTGCCTTGAGGTTTAATGCTCTAGGCGTTGTTTTATCACATCCGCGTTGTAATGATTTTCTGCAGATCGTGTTATTCCTTCGAGTGCCGAACGTGGGATATGCGGGTCCTCTGAGCAGCGATCGCCTGTACGAATTGGTAGAGCAGTGGCTTCTTGCACTAGACTAATAATTGAAGGTTCAGGGGATTTCGATGGATTGAAGTCTTCTAAAGAGGGGGGCAAGGCCGCTTGGATGAAACTCCAACGGCAACCTTCTGTAGGTCTGCAAAACTGTAGGATGAACGTCTCCTGAAAGAGTGCGTTTCCGTTTCTTCCCTAACTTATGTACAACACTGTCCGCTGCCGTGTTATCGGTTGGCGCTGCTAACTTCAATCCTTGTAGTCTACTACTTGACGGTATTGTAATAATCGGCTTTGAAGTTGAAATACACGCTAGGTCACTAATCGTGTAGGCTTGAGCTGTTCGTGGGTTTTCGGACTGCAATGGCTTCTTTCGCGGCCTGCCTCGGGGCTGTTTGAAACGTGGTGTAGACACTGCAATGCTTGACGAAGACCTAGGCCCTAATGCATTGTCCTCTAGTTCTTGAATAGGTGAACCTCTCGTTCTTGCTGTTCTCTACATAATTGATGTCACACGGAGCCCTTAGGAAGGCATACTGCGAATTCGTCGACAAAGGGTTTCTTGGTTTATATCATACAATGTTGTAGCACCCTAAAGACCATGACGACGATGAGCTTGTTCCGCTTTGAGAGGGTATGATTTTAGCCACACCGTTGTCGCGGGGGGGGGGG
>JPJV01001272.1:0-19874 GCA_000750745.1 Pseudogymnoascus sp. VKM F-4281 (FW-2241)
GGGGGGGGGGGGTGATAGGTGCAGAGGAGTAGAGTGCTGTGTTTGAAAGACGTAACGGTTTGCATAGGAGAGCTAGGGGATATATATAGGCGGCAGGAGCAGAGCTCGAAGTGCCAGGTGGGTGGCTGCCATAGTAGGCAGAGTTGGGGAGGGCCCCTTGATGACGGGGGTCATCATTTGTCTAGAGGTATGTATAATCGGAGACAGGACAACGGGTGGTCATCATCTGTCCAGAGGATGGGTTTTGGCTTTGGAGTTAGATACGGTGTTTGACTACACTAGGCAAGAAGAGGTTAGGCCTAGCGTGTACTCCGGATACCTGGGAAGGCAAAGGGATTGAGATAGATCTAAAATGAAAATCGCAATTGACAAGAGGCAACGGCGGGACATAACTAGAGGGAGCTAATCGAAAGACGTTAGGTGCGGCTCAACAAAATGTCAAAAGCTTAGATATTACAAATAATCTTCAACTACCTCTCCCTCCCGCTCTCTCCCTCTTTCACCTCAGGGAGGACAACCACTCACGCCTGTAATCGGCGTTCCGCCTACCCTCTTCTATAGACACTAGACTTTCTCATCCTTCCCCAACACTCACTTCAAACTCTTTAACGCCCTTCTATCAAATTGATGCGTGACGACTTCCTCCCCCCTGTTCTTCTCTCCAAACAAGTACTGCGCTATTTGCCTATAGAGAAACCCACTAGCGCCATGAAATCTGATGCTATGATCACTATCAGTAAACCACTGCACATGCATTTTACTCGGCCCAACACCGCCGACAGTCAACGTATCAACTAAAACTGCTGCGTTTTGGAAATGGACGTTGTCATCTCCGGTACCATGCTGAATTAAGAATCCTCCGGCTACGTCCTTAAAGCCAGTAACGTCGCGGACCGAGGACTCGTTGTAGCCTGCTTCATTGGTTTCGGGGGTCTTCATGTAACGTTCAGTATACATGGAGTCGTAGAAGCGCCAGTCTGAGACGGGAGCAGTAATGAGTGCGAAACTGAATGGGGAATTGCTTTTGTGGGTAGAGTTTCCTTGGGCTTCTAGTACCTTTGAACTGAGATAACCGCCGTACGACCAGCCCATGATTGCGATGTGGTCGGCATCGACGTAGGAGCGTTTGGCGTACTCCGAGGCAGCATAAATCTGGTCCTCGGCTTCAACTTTTCCGAGTTGGCCGGAGACAATAGTTCTGTAATCTCTTCCTTTATAGCCGGTTCCGCGGTTGTCGACGCTTAGAATGATGTATTCAAGTTCTGGGTCTGATGCGAGGTATGCTCGGAAGTCAACTTGTCTGAAGATCTTAGCTGTTTGTTGAGATCCTGGGCCCCCGTAGATATCAAAAACCACTGGGTATTGCTGGCTGGAATTGAAGTTTGGAGGTAATCTTTCCATGACGTTGAAGCTGTATCCATCGGGATGATCAATAGTTGACCATGTTACCTTTGGAAGGGTATAGTCTGAAAGTCTGCTCTCAAGTCTAGTGTTATTGTTGATTGTCTTTATGGCTGAGGTCGTGAGGCTGGTGGTGTACAGCTCTTGGTATGGAAGCTCTGGTCCGTCGTATGAGAGGATATAGTAGCCTCCGCCGGCTGAGAAACTAGCTGCCCATGAGCCGGGTTTGCTATCATCAACCAAAGCTGTCTTTTTTGTACCGTCAAGAGAGATAGAGTAGACGTGGCGTTCAGTTGAGTCACGCTCGGTGGATTGATAGTAGATGGTCTGGTTTGCAGAGTCGATGTTGAGAATAGCAGTAACTTCCCACTCTCCAGTGGTGATAGCTGTTGCCTCTGAAGAGTTGACGCTGTATAGATAAATGTGGTTCCACCCATTCTCATCAGACAAATCGACATACGAGTCTGTTCCCGGAATGTACTGAATAGCAAGGTTGTTATCAATCCATCCAGGACGAGCATCTCTCTCCCTAACGTTTGAGGTGCTGTTACCAAGAACATCAACCAATACTAATTTCTCCTGGTCCTGGACACGATTAAACGCTCTGAAAATTACGTGAGAATGGTCATCAGTGACCCAAGCCACTTCTCCGATGATCGTGTCGTTTTGAGCGAAAGCATTAAACTCAACAGTTCTCAGTGCGGCTCCAACCTCTGTGAGACCATTGATAGAGAGAAGGTGGAAGGTAACGGTTGGGTTAGTGGTGCTGACCTTAGGGTATCTGATGTCCAATTCTTCGGGATATGGCTGTGCGGTGTCGCCTCCAGGATAGCCTAGGTAGTACGGAATGGAGAAAGTATCAACCTAAACTCATTAGCAAACGCCTGACACTAATTAAAAACTTAGCGTACTCCTGTCTCATCGAATCTCAAGAATGCCAATTCCTCGCCATCAGGTGAGAACCAAAGAGTGGATCTATCACCAAAGATCTCTTCTTCATAAACCCAATCCGGAATAGCGTTGAAGACATCTGGCCCTCCATCCTTGGTGATCTGAGTAGTCAAGCCATCTTGCCAGACGTAGAGATTATTTCCACGGACATATGCAATGGTATGGTTGACTGGAGACCATGTAGCGTACTGAATATCTGTAGAACTGCTCAGTACCTGTACCGATTATTCTCGGATAAAATACCCACCTCCTTGCTGGTCCTCAACAAGTGGAATTGTCGTCCTATCCGCGACACTATAAACATAATAATCTGCGAAATAGGAATGACGATGTTGTTTCCTATAGTTTACAATAAACAAGACATGATCCCTGCGTTTTAATTAGTCCTGTATTAGGAAGTTTAGAATACTGTAGAAATACTTACCCACTAGGGTGAATAGTATAATCATAAAAGTCCTTTGCAGCGGGTGCCAAATCACCTGCATTAACAAAAACTGTACTATCACCCGTAACAATATTAATCAGGTTCAAATTTCCGTCAGCATCAGCATCGACATAGCTTCCATCCTCGCCTTGGGATGTCCATTGCAAGGATGTTTTTTGGACGGTGAAATTACCGCTGAAGGCATCTGCGAATGTGACGACTTTCTTTGTAGTTGGGTTTGGAGAATCGGATTGGCGGGTGCTGAGGGTTGGATAAGCCGTGGAGAAGTGCAGGGTACTGAGGGCCCCTAGGAGGATGATGAATCTCTTCATTTTGACTCAGCTCATCAACAGGAGAAATGAGACGAAGCTGATGAAAATTCAAAATAAAATATTATAGAGACTTATTGCGAATATATACTTACGCTGCTCGCCATAAATGCAATGCTGTAGTATCATTACACCCTACACTTGCATTGCCTCCGCTACCTTCCAAAACATACAGAAAGCAGAGCATGAGCGCCGCGAGATCCCTCCAATCCCCGCATCGCGAAGTTAATCAACCAACAAAACAGCCGCAGCACTAAGTGTACAACCTTCCTAATCAACTCACAAATGTTGTTTCTCCTTCCACTCGCGAATTGCCAAGGATTCCAGGGTGACCACGTTATACTTAACTGCGGAGTTTGTTGATTAGGACTTGGCATTTATAATTAATTGTCTTTTATCACCTGCCTATGTGATTCTAGCCCCAAGAATCAGGCAAATAAGGCACTAACATCATGAAACCCGTGATGTATTATAGTAGTTTTATGCCAACTAAATTATGAATCGCTCTGGAATGCCAGACAAATGGCTCCATGTAGCTACTAAATCAGCGTCAGGATGACTTCTTACTATGTCAATATCGGGGGGTTATAGATTCAGTTAAGAGAAAGGGGCAGCTTATGTCAAGTCAAATGAGTGAAACAAATCATGATCCCTCGGGTATCCTTAATAACTCCATACATTTTTCTATAATTTGTTCACAGCATGGATAACAACATCCTCGAACCAGCATTCCCAACTGGTTTCTGGGTGGGCGCAGCCTTCTTCTTTCCCTTCTTTGCCTTGACATCGCCATTTTCTTTGCCAGCTCCTGCAATCTCTGCTGCCTTCGCCTTCTGCTCTACCGTCTCCTCGGTAGCTGCCTTCTGCAAGACCTTCTTTCCCTTCTTCAGCTTCTCCAACACCTCCGCTTTCGAGGAGAAATTTTCGGTTTCTAACAGAGAAAGAACAACAAAGGAACTCGAGCCAGTCGCCCACTCAATGATATGTTCCTCAATCACTGGGTAAAGTATGTCTGCGAAGTTAAGAGGGGGCGACACTGGGATAATCTTCTTTAGCTTGTTGTCAAAGCGGCCACCAGCGATTAGGGAGCGTAGCATCTTGCCGCCAAATGCAGTGTTGGCAATGTGCAACCTCGGGCCACCTGAGTGGTCGTTGAACTCAACATCAACGTCCATTGCGCCTTCAGCTGGAGCAGCTGCGTCAACATCCATGGCATCAGCCTCAACAACGACAGCTGTTGGGTCTCCAGCAGCTACAGATGCGACGGCCTCCAAGGCAGCAGTTTTATCGCCCACAGATGCAAAGAGAACCTCGGTGATGAACTGACAGCCGAAGGAAGTAGTAGCGAGTTCGCCAGCGGCAGAGGCGATGGCATTGAGAAGAAGAGGTGAGAGTGCCTTTGCGAGTTCGGCACGCCTAATTTCGGGGTCTTTCTTGGAAGAAGTTGCGCGAGCAATGTCAACCTCGTTGAGGACTTCGATGTCGGCAGAAAGGCTGGCTGGGAAAAGAGAGCTTGAGCGGCCTTGGAAAAGGTAGAGTAGGGTCGTGCGAGCATTTAGATCGTTGGCGGCAGTGACCACATTCTCGGCTTGCTTGTCAGCATCTTTGGTGAGGAGTTCCGGGAATATCGATTTGGCGGTGAGAACAGTATCATCGACTGTCTCATAAGCTGCCAGAATAATCTTGTGGCCATTCGGGTCGCCCGCCATGATATGAATTGTATCTTTGTAGGACTTCAGGATGTGCTTCCTATCCTTAGCAACACCATGTGCAAAGGCAAGGCAGACTACCCGAGCTCCAGAAACTGTGAATGCCAAATTCTTCAGAAGATCACTCTCTTCGTCACTCTTTAGCAGCTCCATAAACTCAGTCTCTTCTTCGGTGCCGACCTTAACGTTCAAGTAGTATTGAAGCATCGCATCGTGCAATAACGTGAACCCAGTCATTTTCTTCTGGACGAGATGGTTGATCAACTCCTTCAGCTCGCGCATGATAGGGGCACGCTTTCCAGGCTCCTTCTCAAGCACATCTGCGAGGTCGCCAGAAACCTTCTCGCCGTCGCGGAACAATGAGAACTCGGCGCCATACCACTCCCTAATAATTGTAGCCTTTTGTTGCCTGTTGGCAACTCCACGGTAAACATCGTCCAAAATCCAAGAAGCCTCGGCATGCTTGATCATCTTGCGCACGTGGCCGAAGAACTCTGGGACAATTAGGTCTCTAATTTCGTCGTCTCCTTGAATAAGCAGCTTTCCGATGAGGAACTTGGCATATTTTGACTCTGCCAGTTGGCGGTATGTTCCCTTCAGCTCCCTTGCAATCATTCTCTTCTGCTCGGGTGTAGAGTACTTGATGGCAGTCTGAATTACACGCACAGAGTCATGCTTCAGAACGAAGTCCTTGACCTTGCCGGTTATGATCTGGAACAGCTCCTCGACAAGTTGCTTTCTCTCTTCCTTTGGGACATGAGACTTCCTTCTAAGCCTCTCCCAGATCTTCTTCGTTCGTACAAGAGGATCGGCGAGCGGCTTGGCTGCCTTTCTCTCTGCAATTGTCGCCTTCTGCTTTGCGTGTGCCTCTCTTGACGAAGTGCCTACAACAAATTAGATGAGGAATATCGATCATAGCAGTATACATACCATTTGGACCCTGGCCAGCAGCAAACTGTCTTCTCTCGGGATGTATTCCATCATTTGAATCTTCCATTGGAGTATCTTCGGCCTCCGGTTCGTTCAATGGCACACCGCCATCGACATCCATGTCATCAGAGTCCTCGTCGTTAGATTCTGCCATCTTTGGCTTCTTTGACTTCTTCTTCTCTGGCTTATCTTCCTTTGACTTCTTCTCTGGTTTATCCTCTCTCTTGGAGGACTTCTTCTTCTCCGGTTTCGTAGAATCAGATTCTACCTTGGATTTTTTGGTTCCCTTAATGTGTGCTTCTTTCGACGGCTCAGCCTTCCGCTTGATGCCCGAAGTACTGCTTTTCTTTGTTGTTGCCGGGGCGGCCATGGCGAAAAGAGAGAAAATCCCGTTAGCAATATGCTATATGTGTCGCCGCTGTGAAATTAACTGTCCAAATTATGAATACAATCAACCCGGTCGAGTCGCAGCGTTCACGTTGTAACTGTTCTGCCACAATCTTATCAAGAACTTTTTCTTAACTTACTTCAATCGCGAGGCTTTTTTTGCAGGGGTATCCTCCCACTAGTCTCCTATGGTACTCGCGCTGTCCTGGCGAGGCTGTGGAAGTTTTCCACGTGATTCGTCCATTGTCAACCCCCCACTATCACCAATGATTCTCATACTTCTACGTCAATAAGCCCGTCTCACAAGGCGAATTCCTCTTACAATGGGTCGCGAAGATCAAGTTGAGGAGCGGGAAGTCCTGGACTCTATATTTCCAGACGAGATAACGGGTATGTAGCGTCTTACGTTTGTGTCTCAGCTTCCTCGCACCACACAATTCCACGAGGTGAGAGCGCATTGCTAATATGCCAACGTTACAGATATCTCAGAAACATCTTACACGATCTCAATTCTCCTCGATGTCACCAACGAAGCCGGCAATGAGGCCGAACCCCCTACCGTCATCCTAAAGATTGAATACCCGGAGAACTACCCAGATGAAGCCCCGCTTGTCGAGATTTGCGCACCCGATGATGCGGTAGCACACGAACTTTTCGACATCGAAGTGGACAGAGAGCGGTTGATTGATGCGCTGAATGATTCCATAGAGGAGAACATGGGCATGGCCATGATTTTTACCCTCGTTTCGACTGTCAAGGACGCTGCCGAACAGATCATACAAGAGCGCCAAGAAGTTTTGAAGCAAGAGCACGTCAAGCGCGTCATGGCTATTGAGGCTGAGGAGAACAAAAAGTTCCACGGAACGCCGGTTAATCTCAAGACATTTGCAGAGTGGAGGGATGCTTTTAGGAAAGAGATGGACGAGAAGGAGAAGGCAGAGCAAGAGGCGGAGGAAGCTGCTGAGAAGAAGAGAAACAGAGGGAAGGAAACCGAAGTTAAGCTTACAGGAAGACAGCTTTGGGAGAGTGGCATGGCTGGTAAGGCGGATGAGGACGACGACTTGGAGGATGCAGCTGTAGCGGCTGTGGAAAAGGTCAAGGTCTGACGAGATACCTTTGTGTTTGTTATTACATAGGTCGGTATAACCGATATCCATATGGTATATGAGGCGTTGCATTGGAGGCGTTTTGGGTAGAGCTGGAAAATACGAGGGCCGTCAGAGCTTTAGCCTCTATTAGGTATCTATAGTTGCAATCATGAGACACAAATTGCAGCTGACAACTCCCTTCTTAACCAGTGAATAGGCAAGTACATGAACCCAGAAGTTCATAAATATCTGGTTCCGAGATTTCATTGCCCATTGACTATATAATTTTTTAATTCATTTGGCGTAGCTGGTAAATCTAGCATTGAACCCCAAGACAGTGATTTCATAGTCCTAACGGATCATGTCTAGATCTAAACTTTTATAGAGAACCTCATATACCTGCTAAGCACTCCAGCAGGCTCCCAGGGTTCAGTTCTATACACATCGGTCATAGTATCAGTCCTAATAAACTGATCAAACGCCACCCATCTCCTCATCTTCTCCGTCTTCATCGCCGCTATCGGACTCGTCATCCTCCTCTTCACCCTCCGCCACTACTCCAAGCTCTTTCTCCAGATTGGAAATTAGTTCTTTTGCGTGTTCTCCGAGCCGCACATCCTCGTAATCCTGTTGTTGAAACAACAGTATGCTGTGATTCAGCCATTGTCGACTCGAGATCCAGTAAACCTTGTGTCCTTCTCCACTAGCATTCTTCTCCTTCTCCTTCTCGCCCAAGATATAAAGTCCCCAGCCACCAAGGTACCATACCTCAACACTACTATCATCCTCCCCGACCAGTCTCTCCAGCACCTCAATTGCTTCCTCTTCCATCCCACTCTCCATCAACAATCTCGCCAAGCTCACTCTCGTTGGGAAGTCCGGCACCAGTTCGCTCTCTGGATCCTCATCCTTCCAAACTTCAATGCTGCGCTTTAATGCAGCTTGGGCGTCTTCGAGTCTCTGTTGTGAAATGCGCACGCTGGCCAAAGTCTGCCACGGCTCCGCGAAGCCTGGTCCGACAAGCGTGGCCTCGGTGACAAGTGCCTCACACCTCTGTTCTGCGTCTTCCTCCCAACTCAAATCCGTCATATACACCTCCACAATTCCACAAAGCGCAGTTGCTAGCTTTCTCCTCTTCTCTGCAACCAGAGCTTCCACTTCTGCTGCTTTCTTTGCATCCGCTGTCTCCACAAGCTTCTGTATCTGAGCCCGTAACACCTTCGCGCCTTGCTCGAACCACTCAACACTGTCCCGACCTCCCTCTTCACTCAGCTGCGCCAGCCAGAGGAACTTCTCAGCCCCACCTCCGAGCTCCTCATCAATCTCGCCCTCCTCGTCGATTTCGACGGCTTGTGTGAAGTAAGCCCTCGCGGCCTCGATATCGCCGAGCTCAATGTGAATTTCGCCCAGTAAATTCAACGATGGAAGCGCCTCAACAGAGTCTACATCAACAAGGCCCAAGGCGCGTTGTGCTAATGGAATTGCGCCCTCAATATCGCCCTCGAGAAGTTTAGAAGTGGCCTGGTCGCGGAGAGACGATGGAGTTGCGGGCGGTGAAGAGGCCGTGTTGGGAGTGGCTATTGTGCGGTTTAAAATATTTTTAGACTCCCGGCTGGGCTTCGACTGCGGGGGTTTGGTTTTCGCCATTGTTGCAATGTAGGAGATTTTGGGAATGAGAGGTCGATGTCTGTTGACTGAAATGGTTTATTTCTAGCCACGAAGAACTTCGCGGGGCGGCAGAATTATTTTTCGAGGCGGGGCTTGGTCCGTCGATGACGGCAGGCGCTTACCGCTTTTGGAACAGGTTCAACTCCAAAATGAACTCCAGAGTGTAAGTGGTAAATCAGTACAGTATACGTAAAACCGTAGTTTAGTCATTTGGATGGTGCTGTTTTGACTATGTTTGATGTGATAATTATTGAAATAACACTATCTTAGTAATCTAGTAAATACAGGTAAATTGAGTCATTTGGTATGGGGTGTTTTGACGCTGTTTGATCGGTTTATTACATTATTGACATCAGTATCATAGTAAAATAATGTCCTGAAAATACGGGCCCATGCTAATTGAAAATGGGCGAATTATCTGAGTCTTTTCACATATATTTATTTCGATCATGCTTTACGGTTTGTGTTTATTGGAAGGAAAAATAAAATTTCATTGCTCGTGGTCACATATTATGCCTGTGAAGGATATCTCTATCGAAACAGGCGATTATCAAATCCTCCTCCGTGAGTGTATTTCTATCCAGTCACTCACTAGCACATGTGTGCTCTATCCTATCCACAAGAGATGATACTCAAACGTTACCAAGCGCCGCACCAACTCCTCCAACTGTCAATATAAAGTACAAAACCCGTCTGGGCAACCTCTCACGGATATCTACCGCACTTCAGTCACTCCCTGAGAATTAGCCGTCACTGGCCTTTCCATATTGCCTAGCTCTGCTCCCTGTCCGCTAAGTCCCCTCTTTCTACTCGTGAAGTGGAATCTGGAACTCAAAGGTGTTGCCAAGGCGGGTTCGTCGGAGCCCTGGTCACCCAGCCTTGAGAAGAAACTCTTTTTCTTCGGCGCAGGTTTGTCTTTGCTCGGGTTATCATTCAGGCCCACATCCTCAAAACCTTCGCTTTCTTCTTCTTCTGTTGGTGGTTCCCTTTGAAAGCGCCGTTCGTGGAACGATGAGCGGGGTAAGCGGGGTAGACGCCCATCGAGAGATTGGCGCCCATTTACAGACGATGGGTTCTCCATTACTGGAGACCTGGCTGAAATATCCTGCCCAAGAAATTAGTCCATGTGAGTTTTATGGACTGTGTCGAGACTGACAAACGAGCGTCTGTAGGAATCAAAGGATTCCCTTGAGATGGAGAATGGCTCAATTTCCGCGAAACTTGTGGTCGTACTCGAGGATGCGTTGGATGGATTGGAGCGGCGAGGCCAAAAGCTTTTCTTCTCGGGTGGTGATGGCTACCGCCATGGTCAGAGTTGCTCTGCATATCAAGGCTTCAACTTTTGCTTACTGGTAAATATACCCCGCTATCATTCACGACTGTTTCGATAATGAGTTGAGGTTCTGGAGTGAATAATACTCAAATATCATAACCCTGGGAACAATTTACCGCTCATTTTATATTCCGGAGGCTGCTCAATCTTCTTGCTATTTATATTCAATGCAGAGGACGATTTTGAAGCCTTGATATCCGCATTGTCAACCGCCAAGCCCTGGCTACCAGACGACCCCGGTCTGGTATTTTCGTGTGGCAGTCCCTCGGGGCCGGTACGCTTTGCAAATGGATTTCGAATAGGCATATTGATAAGATTATAGTTGTATGTATACAATTAGCAATTATCGAGAAGTCGAGGAACTTGAGAGCTGCGTTGCACCTATGGCAACAAGAAGTTGGTTATGGTTGTCTAAGCGCCAGGGCGACTTCCCATCTGACGTCGTTAGCTGCGGACATGTCGGGGCTTGACCTCGGACCGCCGACTGTTCCTGAGCTTTAGTTGGTTCAAATTTGTTGATGTTTAGGCTATTGGACTCCACGGTGCTCAAAAGTCCGGGGAGCATAAGTACGAATTGGTACGAAAATTGAAGCTGATGGGATTCTTCTCTTTGCTTGATTTCTATGTAACCAACTTTAGCAGCAGAGGCTGTAATACGATAACTATGATTCTAGTTGTCTAGACCCTTATTTTATAGTCATTGTAAACACTTTAAAAGTGACTATAAGTCATCTTGCCTTCTTATGCCCAGAGTGACATGTGCACAGCTGCTTCGTTGAACTTTTTGGCTGTGGGACAAGAAACATCCTGACATTGCTTACTGATAAATACGTTTGTGTGGCGGAGTATAGCAACTGTTTTGTATGAGGGGGGAGAGGAGGCAAAATATGTCATGTGACACCGCGTAGTGATTACAAACGCGAGGTGACAAGGGACGCGTCCACCCAACTCGGAAACAACAACTAACGCGAATACATCAATTCGCAACAGGTGGTTAAACCAGTTTGGTCACGTAAGAAAGGCCTTGTGTTTGACTTGCGGTAAGGATAAAAATGGCAGCTGAGGAGATGGAGGCATCACAGCCCATTGATGAAGGTGGAGTTGGAGGGCCTGGTGCGCCAACGCCTTTGTGGGCACTCGAGGTACTGCATTCCTATGGACAGCATAAGACACGTCGGAGCGGATACTAATTTGGAATGATCAGGGCTTGTCTGGACTTACAAAGCGCGAGATTCAAATTGTTATTGATGGAGGCTTTAATACGGTCGAAGCTGTTGCCTACACTCCCTGCAGAGTATTGGAACAGATCAAGGGAATTACGGCGCAGAAAGCAGAGAAGATATTAAAAGAAGGTCCGTTTAAAATACAAGGAGTAATTGTTTGATTGCTAATAAGAATATAGCTTCTAAGCTTGTCCCTATGGGCTTCACTACAGCGACAGAAATGCATCAACGCCGCAGTGAATTGATCTCCATCACCACTGGCTCTAAGCAGCTCGACACATTGTTAGCTGGTGGTATTGAAACAGGCTCTGTCACAGAAATATTCGGAGAATTCAGAACTGGAAAGAGTCAGATTTGCCATACATTAGCGGTTACTTGCCAACTTCCGTTTGATATGGGTGGTGGCGAGGGAAAGTGTTTGTACATTGACACGGAAGGAACATTTAGACCAGTTCGTCTATTGGCTGTGGCAAATCGATACGGACTATCGGGAGAAGAAGTTCTCGACAATGTAGCGTATGCGCGTGCCTACAATTCCGACCATCAGCTGCAGCTTCTACAACTTGCCTCGCAGATGATGTGCGAAACCCGCTTCTCACTACTCATCGTTGACAGCGCCACATCTCTCTACCGCACGGATTTTGTTGGAAGAGGGGAATTGTCATCAAGGCAAGCCCACCTGGGAAAGTTTATGAGGGCTTTACAGCGTCTTGCAGACGAGTTCGGCATCGCAGTTGTCATTACCAACCAGGTCGTGGCTCAAGTCGATGGAGGACCCAGTGCAATGTTCAACCCAGATCCAAAGAAGCCAATAGGTGGGCACGTCATTGCTCATGCTAGTACAACCCGGCTCAGCCTGAGAAAGGGGCGAGGAGAGACGAGAATATGCAAGATTTACGATAGCCCTTGTCTCCCGGAGAGTGATTGCCTGTTCGCTATCAATGAGGATGGCATTGGCGACCCAAGTCCAAAAGATCTCGAGAAGGACTAGGAGCTTTCTTTAGGTAGGCGACATGAGGAATAGGCAGCACAATGATATGGGTATGAAGAAGTGTGCATTGTTGAGTTACGAGGCTATGAGAAACTTGGTTGCAGAAAGAGCTTGGCGTTATAGATATTGTGTGCTCTAGCATGCTGCGAGTTGTACATTTAATTGGCCTAGCATTATGGAATCGGAACAATAATCTGCTTATTTACATCTGTAGCTATATCATCGTATTCGCAGACGTAGTCTGGGGTGATGTGGAAATGTGAAGCGGAACTGGACTGATAAGCTAAGTTCTATTTTGGGACTAGCGCGTATCTTCAAAAGCTGCTACCAAACAAAGTTGACGTGCAGCCATACGGAATACCTGCGCCTGCGCCCAGCTCCTAGCTCCCTTCTTCATGAGTTCTATGATTGCTTCTTGATGGAGGAAAGATGCAAGCCCAAGCACCACCATATCTCTTCAAGGAGACGCGTATAAATCTCGATTCTCCGCTCCCCAATTCTACAGTTATCCTACGACTTCCTGTACCAGGCGCCTCTATCAGAGCGTCGCGGACGCAAAAGAGACCACCGGCAACTGAAATCGCACTCACTGAGGATGAAAATGCATTCAAATCGAAGCATCTAGCATCGGCCTCCTCGATATACCACCGCCTGCACCATACCTCACCTCGAAGTTTCCACTGGCGCGTCTTGGAAGAAGGGAAAGCATTGTCCATAACCGCTGTGGATGTATGCAAACAAGAGAACGGGCCTGAGAACCCTCTCACACTCCGTCTCTACTTTTCGAGCCCGATTCGACCTGGCTGCATTGCATTTGCCGATCATGAAGAGCACGATACGTTGAGCGTCTTGGCTCTGACAGAATCGAATCACTTGTATACACTCACGCTCAGACCCGACTCCTTCAGACGACGTGCAAGCACTGAAAACAACGTGGACGACTGGTGCAAGATCTACTTGTCAACAGCGTTTAGCTTTAAGCACCCCCACCGCCTCGTTGCACGACACCCAGGAGAAGTTCTCATATCTCTCCACGATGGGGGCCTATTGAGGCTAAACCGACTACCCGGTGAAGATGCTTCATCATGGAAAGAGACGTTTTATAATGAAGGTGGTTGGGCGCATGGGCTGAGAAGTCTAATTCCGTTTCAAGGGGGCAACACCATCAAATACGGGAAGATTAACATCGAGCTCACAGCGGTTACTGCAATCGCTGTACCAAGAGCGGATATCGACGGTGATAATTTCGCCTTTACTGTGTCGTTGGACCATCGAATTAGAGTATGGAATTTAGATTCAGGCAAGATTGCGTTCACAGGGGACCTCTTAGGCGCCGAGAGAGAGCCAAACGATCTGGGCAAATGGGTATTACATCCAACCCAAGCCCAGCTAATCAGGGTATTCCAAGACGACGAGAGAACCACTGTTGTGACTTACTCTCCTATTGGAGCTGGAGAATTCAAATTTTGGACGATGACTTTGAATGGAGACGGCACTGCCGAGTTAATTGATAGATTTCCCGATATTGTTTTGAAGCCATCGCACCCGATGGCAGGGGATCCCATGACGGATGTTTGGACCGTGGCCGATTTCTCTGCTACCCTGCATAATGACGAGCGAGGCAAGCTATCATTGTGGGTGCTATGGAAGAATAATATTACTTATCGGGTCCAGACCGTTGATATCACGCTTCTGTCAGCCAACAATACTACCAGCTACTGGAAAAACGGCTGGTCTGCTGTGGCGACAGACACGGTATCACAGGCGCCTCTACCTGTTATTCTTCCTTCGGATCCAGAAGATGGCACAGAGAAGTGGCTGAGTTATATACTGTATCCCGGCAGATACACAACGGCGACCGTGGAGACAGCACTCTCTATTTACGAAAGGAGCCTTGGACACCCACAGAAGGTCTCAGCGCGTGGCAACAAGAACCTACCTGAGAGAATATGTGCTTTAATTGGATCTGCCACCTCATTAGGCAGTTCGTCAAACGGACAGATAGATTACGAGAACTTCAAAACAGCGATAGATGCTCAATGGCGGCGATTTTACCGACTTATAGTTGAATTGGACAAGCAGAGAGGCGAGGCTTTGGCTCTGAGCTTTGATGCGGACAACCAACTCCACGTTGTTGCCACAGCAAACGGCTTATCAGTAATTCGGGAGTGTAGCCCCATCGAGGAGCTATATTTCAACCCCGATAATGCTTTTGGTGGAAAGTCAGAGGCGCTCAGTAACCTTATTTTAGCTGCAGCAACGTTCCGCGAAAACTTCAACGACGTGTTGCAGCACTCTTGCAAGGCACAGCTGGCAGTACAACTCTTTCAGGATCCGTCGCAAACGGATTCCGAGCATCTTCAATCATTCTACGATAGGTGCAATTTCGCTGGTCAGATCGGTGATGATGATTTCGAGCAGCTGCTGGCATACTTTGGTGGTAGTTTCAAGAATATTACGCTTGGGAGCTACGAAGATTTGTTCAGAGCAATGGCGGGCGCAGAGGACATGGCAGCACACCTTGAGCGGTATCCATTAGCATCACTTGGCAGAAAGGTCGCGGTAAAAGGAGTCCAGGAGATAGTCGAGCTCCATCAGTCAGTTTGTTTTGATCAATTGGCCCTTTTAGCTTTCATCGAGGGCGAGATCGACCAACAAGAAGAAGGAATGCAGCTTGATACAGCTGCTGTTCATCGACAGCTAATCAACGTGCTGAAGCATCTTGAAATATTGGAATGGCTGCTGAAGACGCAAATCTCCACTTTACCTCTGAAGACTGAGAGATCAGAGTCAATCGCCAGTTTTAACGATACTCAGAAACCCGAGGAGTTCAAAATAGTAACTGTGTTTGAAGGAACTGTCAACCACTTGCTAGGACTCGCCAAGGATTCCGACGTGTCTAATTTGACCGCATTGACCAAACTCCTGGGCCGTGTCTGCGATCCAAACAGTGAGATTGAGCTGCAACCTGCGCTCATTCAAGCATTTCTTTTGAAGACCGAGCACGCAGATCTAGCAGTAGAATTTTCCCGATTCTGCTCCCAAGATCCTTTCTCAATATATATGCAGGGCCGCAGCTGCCTTGCAGTCAAAGATCTGTCCGTAGCAGCAACTTACTTCAAGAAAGCTGCATTTGGTCTCGGTAAGTTCTTCCGTCGTCTCATAACTCAATCTCTAACATAATGGTAGCACACTCCGAAATACGGGCGACTGACCGCCACTCATCTGGATTACTTAATGAAACTGATTGGAACTCTCTGTGTGGCGGCCTTCCATCATACTATGCGCACATCGCCTCTCTCTTCGACTCATCTAAATCACATTCATATGTCATTGATTTTGCTCGCCTTGCTCTCCAATTCCTCCCCACTCACTCGAAGGTATCTCCTGCACAGTCGAAAAAGGACACCGCACTCCGTGCAGACCTCCTCTCCCGCCTCTTCTCGTCCGCCCTCCACACAGCCCGCTACGAGCTCGCACACTCAACTCTACATTTGATACCCGATGCTGCAATCCAAAAATCCAGCCTGCGCAGCTTAGTCTACTCTTTGTGCGAGAACTCTGCGGCAGCAGAACTCATCGAACTGCCTTTTTTGGGAATGCACGCTATGGTTGACGAGGCAATAAGTCAGAAATGCGCGAGTATCGTCGATGTCAACATCGGTGTGCCTTGGCATAAAATCCTTTACGCGTGGAGGATACGCAGAGGCGACTTCCGTGGTGCGGCAGCAGTAGCGTATCAACAACTCCAGAAGCTGCAGCAGCTTGCCAATGGTGGCCATGGAAAAGATCTCACGCTGTGGAACGGCAAGCAGAGCACTGGGTCAATAAATGACGAACTGGACACCCCGGTCACGAGACAGTATTTGCAACTTATCAATGCGCTGAGCTGCGTGGAACCGGGGCAGGCCTGGATCCTGGCTGAACCGGTGGGAAGGAAGAATGGGGTTGCCGAGAAGAGAAGAGTTATTACGCTGGAAGACGCGAGGCGCGGTCTGCAGGATGAGATGGATCGGGTTGAGGGGATCCTCAGAGGGCGGTTTAGCTTTGTCGGGGGTGAGGCCAGTGATGTGGATATGGATGAGGATTAGTTAGAGGTTGTGAGGCAGTGAGTGGGTTCTGTGTATGATACGGATGGCGTTCAAACGGGCGTTATGGTACGGATGGAGCGAATGGAAGGAAGGAGCTGGAGAGGGAGAAACTAGGAGGAATATACCAGGTTCTTGTAGAAAATAAGGCTTGAGGCGATGATGTTTGATTTTCACAATAGGGAAACCATCGTAGACAGTGTACATGACGTCTTACAAATTCGCAGGAATGGGAAGGGCAATTTTCAAAATTCAGTGAATTGACAGGATCTGCTAGTTGGGGGTGGTCTTGAGCAGGTCAATAATAGTTTATCTTTACAGCTGTTTTGGAAGGTTTTTTGAGATCAAAAATACATTGAAAGAGACAGGGGCAGTAGTTCAATATGACGAAAGAAGTCACAAATTCTCTCCTTATGGCGGTAAATGCTTTAAGTCATGGTATTCGGGAAAGCAAGCAATATGCTAATTCATCTGGATATACACCTATCAATGACTCCCCCATTCCCCAATTTTCCAACCCAAACACTCCACATCTCATTGCCCAGACATTTAAGCCTTGACAGCGTACTTGCGCTGGGGGAAGTGGGTGTTGCGCTTGGTGGTCTTCTCAAGGACACGGGCGGAATCCTCCTTGGACAGACGGCGACGGATGGCACGGGTCTGCTTGGGGCGGAGGTCGAGAGGAAGGTACTTCTTGTTCTTGTAGAACAGGCGAAGCTGGGAGCGCTGGTTGGCGTTGATGACGGTGAGGACCTTGGCGATCGACTTGCGGATGTCGTGGCTGTAGAGCGAAAATGTCAGTGATGCCGTGCCACTTACAAGCACCGAATCTTGCCATCGGAGGTCTCGTTGGAGACAAGGGGGAGTTGATGGGCTTATAGATTCGGGGGCATTGAGACGGGGGATTTGAAGACGCACATCTTGGTGAGCTTGGATGCGGATCCACCAGCGATCTTCTGGGTGCGGAGTTGACCGAGCTCAGTCTTCAACTCGCCGAGCTGCTTCTGGAGGTCCTCCTTGTTCTTGGTCCAGAGGGCACCAGTCTTAACTTTTCCGGACGACTATCGCGACGTTAGCTTTTGTCTCCTTAATCCAGTCGATATCGTTTCTTGCGCGCGCGTCGCATTGAGGATCGGATATGTGAGAGGTTCCGTACCATTGTGAGTGATTGTCGAGGTTGTCGTGATTGAGATGGAGTAGTGGTCGGTATGGGCGTCGTCGTCGGTCGTTGTTCTGGGCGCGGGATCGCTGGGTTGTTTTTCGTAGTAGGGTTTTCGTATTTTATGCCCTAAGCGTGTGATTGGCTTAGCGTCGAGCTGGGACAATCCAGTTAGCGCAAGGCTGAAAACATGTCATGTGATAACAAAGTCTTGGCATCCCATGTCAGGGCCGCGCGCAAGGCAAGGCCAGGCCGAGTTGGCTAGGATGTCAACGGCTGAGACCATGATGGCATAGGAAGGATCCGCTCTTCAACTTCACTTTTATCACAATATCAAGCAAACATCATGTCTGCTTCAACAGGGACGGGCTGGGCGCAGCTACGCCAACAAGCAAGGTCACTAGAGACCCAGGTATGTCACCCTGCCCGCAATGGATGACCAAACTAACTGGAAGGCCCCCTAGACGGAATCCCTCTTCCACACCTACTCACAATTTGCGCAAATCAGCAACATTCCTCCTTCCCCGACCGAAGACCAAAAGCAAACCGAATCCAGAGTCAACGAGCTCTTCGAAAAGGTTGGCTCCCATCCCCATTCATGAACCATCCCCTTTCTAACCGGCACTACCCAGCGCGAAACTCTCATAAACCAACTCACCCGCCTCCTCGACTCCGAAAGCACCCTTACAGCCTCAGCCCTAAAGCAAAACAACCTCTCCCGGCACCGCGAAGTCCTGCAGAATGACCGCCGCGAATTCAACTCCCTCAAATCCACGCTCCAGTCCGCCCGCCAGCGCGCCAACCTCCTCACAAATGTCCGCTCCGACATCGACGCCTACCATGCCTCCTCTCCCTCCGCCGAGGCAGACTACATGCTCGGAGAGCGCAACCGCATTGAGAACTCGCATAACATGGCTGATAGCGTGCTGAGTCAGGCATACGCTGTCAATGAGCAGTTCGGGTTGCAGCGGGAGACGCTGGCGGGCATTCAGCGCAGGATCCAGGGCGCGGCGGCGCAGGTACCGGGGCTGAATAGCCTGATTAATCGTATCAGTGCGAAGAAGCGGAGGGATGCGTTGATTTTGGGGAGCTTTATTGGGGTGGTGTGCTTGTTGTTTTTGTACTTCCTATGAGTCGGGGGGGTTGGGAAGGAACGGGGAGTCAGTTGCTGGCGGCTGTCAACGGTTTGAAGTAATGGGTTGGTATACATACTCAGGCGGCACGAGAGAGGAGACTAAGTTGTATGTGGTGGTGAAGTGGGAGATAGACACTGGCGGACTCAGTTTTGGGGATGGACCACGAGACGGATGATCGTGTCAGATAGACATGGGAAGCGGAACTTTGCTTATTACTTGTCGTTATACCGCGCTGCTTAAAGCAGGGCATGCGAGCGCGTATGTATCTTGTGGAGCTGGAGTTAGAAGCGGGTTTGTATTTGTACATGAGGGTATTATTTGACAATATCATACAATGGTGGCAGCCACAGCCTTTCCACCTTCAATCAAATCCTCAGATCGCACGTTTTGCTCGCCCGGGCGAGCTCTTCTTCCCACTCGCCTCCTCAATCAGCTTCCTCACTCCCCTAACCAACCCCTCCCTCTCATCCCCTTCCGCGATCCCACTCCCCGCCCACCTAATCCTACACGCCCCATCCAGCAAATACGTATATCCAACCTTGCTATTAAGCAGCCCCATCGCATCTCTCATCTCCCCTGTCAGGCCCCGCGTAACCACGAAATACCGTCCCCACGCCTCCCGCCCCATCTTCCGCCGCAAACTTGGCTTGAAAAGCTTAATCAGCGCTGATTTCAATGGATTCTCCTCAACATTGATTTGCACCATCTGCGCCCGTCCGCCGCTCCCAGCAACCACCTCATGCAGTTCTGCGTTTTCCTTCGTGCCTACGAAGGATGTCGCCTGGTGTTCGGCCCAGGCGCTCGAGAAGACAGAGACGACGGAGATTCTGTCTGTCAAAACGGGCGTCGTGTCCCGCACCTCGGCGTCTTTGAGCAGGGTCTGGCCCTGTAGGTTAGGGAAATAGAGTGCGCGCTCGGCTCGAAAAAGGCGGGGAGGAGCGACAAAGGATTTACCCTTGTGGTGACGCATGTTGGACCATTCGCGGAAGTAAGGCGTAGCCATCCTCTGTGTGCTGCGTTGGGACGTTAGATTCTTTCACCTGACATTGGGGGGGGG
>JPJV01001283.1:0-16142 GCA_000750745.1 Pseudogymnoascus sp. VKM F-4281 (FW-2241)
GTCGGGGGTTGTCGTCGCGGATCGCCAAATGTGTTTTGTGGATATTGGGTCAGGGGAGAAGGAATAGTCGAGGATACGCCGTAGGAAGCGCAGTACTGTATACGAGTAGAGTAGTGGGTTGCATGGGTTGCATTGGGGGGGCATGGGGGGCGTATGAGGTTAATCTAACGGGTAACGGGTAACGCGTACAGTAATAACTAATCATAGCTGGAGCTACTGTACGGAGTATGTACTCTGTTGTTGTTAACAGGTACAGACAACAGGTACGAGTACTCGTACAGCTACAGGTACAGCTACAGGTACAGCTACAGCTACAGGTACTCAGCACGTGCATCTTGGCATCTGTAACTGCAGCTGTATCTGTCTGTACTCTAACTGTATAATCCGTCCATCCCCCTCATATCATCAGCTTACAGTACGATACAGATACAGATACAGTAAGATACAGTACCATACAACGCACAACACGATATCCTGATATACTGCTATATGACAACACTATTACTGTAAGAACTGCTTGCTGACTGTATCTTCAACTTCATCTTCAACCTCAACTTCAACTTCAACTTTATACCAATTCGACTCCCCCACTCATATACTCGACGATATTACTCTCTGACAGTCTATACAATATATACAACTGCTGAGTATCGATGGCAACAGACACAAAATGCCACTGCTCCAAATCCCCCTCAATACCACAGCGCTGTAATGGTGATACAAACTCATCGAGGGACTCGCTGCTCGCTGCTTTCGGTGTTCTCGCCACACCGTCCAGAGAGGCGGGCCAGTGTTCTTTCGTGGCATACGATGATACACCAAGGGTCGCTCTCACCAAACGACAATAATCCGCCGACTGCCAACGCTGACGCCCCGATCTATTTGGCCCAGATGGTGTGCGGTGTGCGCCCCACCTCGGATATTTGGGTATCTGATCTCCATCCCACGGTAGCTCCGATCCAGTGCCCTTCCAAGACGTTGGCATGGGTGTGAGACTCGACCGGAAGAGGTTCTCGGTGAGCGTTTCTGTCCTCTTTCAAATACCAATTCACAGGCTTCTAGGCCTGCGGATGTTCATTTCGTATATGCGTTTCTGTTCGCCCTGCTTTTATTTTGTCTCATGCAACTCCTTGGCCGTCGTGGGGCGTGACCGCATGGCACGCATGGTGCTGTGTAGCTTCAAAGTTTGCTTGCCAGATTTTGCCAGATTTTGCAACCCTTCCGGCTGTTCTTCGTCCGAACAGCCATACCTGTGGGATTACTCGTTCAGCTGTCTGCCTGTCTCAATGGGCTTCCTGCGTTTGGGCAATCAAACATACCTCGCCTGGGTTTGATACGCAGGAAACAGCCCCCTATGCCGCTTACTTACGCCCACCCAGCCTCTATTCTCGACCGAGATTCTGCAGCCTCCCGTCGAGGAGGGTTATTTGCAACCAAGGGCCAAGCTGTCCTATCAGGCTTGCAGAACCATGTTCACGGCTACTCCTGCGGGGTACCTTATATTTCTTTACGCCTAAGTTTCAGCAGTGACACATGGTGCAACCTTTCCGCCTATATTGGACAAGTCAGCGAGCATTACGACGATAAGGCCTCCCAAATTGGCTTCGGGGACAATGTATATAAAGCCCTTCAGTCAGCCTCCAGTCAGAGCCCATACCAATCCCGTCGTCCTCTTTCACTGTTCGTAATTTGATCTCATGTGCTGTCTTCTCCGTCGCAACAAAGTCATCCAAAACAACACAATGAACGTAATAAACTCTCGTTATCCATACCCACTATCCCGACCCCTTCTCGAACCTCGTTACCCCGCGTCCCGCTCGCTCGAACCCTACATGGGCAGCCGTTATGGCCTAGAGCCAGTTCTTCCCAGGAGCCGTGGCTACGTCAACTGTGCCTGCGGCTCTGCCATCTCACCCCAAGGAAACCACCTGTGCCGGACATGCGTCCTCACAACGCATGCAGCAAATCAGGTCCTCAATATTCGTGGCGGTGACCACTGCGATTGCCCAGCGTGCGATCTCGCAGGCCTCGACGACGACCGGGAAATCCGGGACGTTATGGGCGGCCGCGGCTACTATGGCGGGGGGTAGGCAGTTCCTTTCTTGATTGTGGTCTGGCTTCTGAACTTATTTGCAATATAGAAGCGATATCTGCCGCTCTTGTGGAAGAAGAAATTGCCCATTGGATTGCCGTAATCGGGTATCGCTAGCAACACGATCTTACCCTGACCAATATACTTATACACGACGGGATGGGAGGCCGTTGGGTTCTCCACCACCATATCGGTGGCGCTAGGTTTCCGTGGGTTGTTGCGGTGCTTTCCAGTTTATTATCTACATGCGTTCTATCTCTAGGCGTTTTTATGTCTCTTATAATGCGCCGGTATACATATAAGCTAGGAATAAAGACAAGCTCCTTGATCCAGAAGCAGCGGCTGAGATGCCTGGGTTTTCACATTGGTGTGGGGGGTTATTATTTCATACCAGTAGTGGTTTGGATGTAGGGGATAATATCATCAAGTGCGCAATACCATCGAACTAGAACCAAATCGAATAATTATCTAGGTATTTGGGTTTGTTCTCGTGGGCCACTATGACATGCAGCCACTACCAAAATACGGCCTATATTACACAGTGATCACTGGCGCACCTCCCCCGTGCATCTACCCTCTACCAATCATTTCTCTTGCCCGGCCCACCTCGAATATGCATCCACGGCATTTCATGGATTCGGCTTCTTAGGAGTGAATGGCCTTGCCGTGCGTTGCCATTGCCGCCTCCTTGAACGCCTCCGAAAGCGTGGGATGTGCGTGACACGTCCGGGCGACATCCTCGCTCGACGCACCGTACTCAAGCGCCAATGTTCCCTCTGCAATCATCTCACCTGCACTGGCACCAATGATGTGAACGCCAAGGATGCGGTCAGTCTCTGCATCTGCGAGAATCTTAACCATGCCCTCGGTGTCCATATTGGTCTTCGCTCTCGAGTTGGCGGAGAACGGGAACGAGCCGATCTTATAGTTGGTGCCGGCAGCCTTGAGCTCCTGCTCGTTCTGCCCGACCCAGGCAACCTCGGGGTGTGTGTACATGACGGACGGGATGGCACCGTAGTTCACATGTCCGTAACCCTTCTTGATCCACTCGATAGCTGCCACACCCTCCTCTTCGGCCTTGTGAGCAAGCATGGGGCCAAATGTCGCATCACCGATCGCGCGAATATGCGGGAATTTTGTGCGGAACTCAGAATCAATGACAATCCTTCCCTTGTCATCAACCTCAACACCGATGTTCTCGAGGCCAAGACCTTCAGTGTACGGCCTGCGTCCAATAGCAACGAGGACAACTTCGGCAGAAAGCTGTGTTCTCAGTTAGCATACATCCAAGGACTCTCAGGAAATAGGAAACAAACCTCCTCTGCCTTTCCTCCCTTCGCAGCCTCAACGTTGATCTTGATGTTCTCTCCAGAGGCATCGCCACCAGTAACCTTGGTGTTGAGCTTGAAGTCAATACCCTGCTTCTTCAGCACCTTTTGCGCTTGCTTGGCGATCTCAGCGTCCATTCCTGGTCCGCCGATTTGCCCAAGGAATTCCACCACTGTAACCTTTGAGCCCAATCTCGACCATACTGATCCCATCTCCAAGCCAATAATACCACCTCCAATAACGATCATGCTCTCCGGGACCTTCTCAAGCGCAATGGCGCCCGTGCTTGTGATAATTCTCTTCTCGTCGACCTCGAGTCCTGGGAATGGCGTCGCCTCACTTCCGGTTGCAAGGAGGATGTTCTTTCCGGTGTATGTTGCCTCGCCACCCTCATTGAGGGCGACCTTGACCTCATGCTCGCCAGTGAGCGTCGCGGAGCCCTTGACGTAGTTGACGCCGTTCTTCTTGAAAAGAAACTCAATGCCCTTTGTGAGGCCGGAGACGGCGGTATCTTTCGACTTCATCAGCTGGCCAAGGTTGAGTTTGACATCGCCGACTTCAATGCCTCTGTGTTTCGAGTCGTGGAGGACCTGGTGGTATAAATGCGAGTTGTTGAGGAGAGCTTTCGAAGGGATACAGCCAACATTGAGGCAGGTTCCGCCCAATACACCACGCTTCTCAATACACGTCACCTAGTCGATAATTAGACATGTCTTTGACATTTGAACAGGGCGGCGGATTTCTTACCTTCAGGCCATCTTGACCAGCCTTGATGGCCGCGACGTACCCGGCGACTCCGCCACCGATAATGACCACATCTTGTTCTTCTGCACCGTGTCAGTGAGTGTATTTCCAAGAGCACGTCAAGTATGGCTACTGACCAGATTGTGTGGCATATGTCCTCCTTGATAGTCCGGCAATGGACGACGGGCGAACAACTGTTGGGAGGCTAAAGGAGCTGTCAGGTCAAGTCCCGAAGTTGTCTGGGGCAATGGGAGACGCACGATGATTGCTTGAAAGCAGACCTCATGGTCGCTTTCGGGGCGAGGATACTGCGAAGCATTTTGGGAATATGGAATCGTGATCAACAGATTCAATCACTGGTATGTTGGGAGATTTGAATGCTCTACTCGTTTCGTCAATTTTGTTTTGGGGTCGGTAATCATGGGAAAGCACCAGAGCGGAAGCCGGAACAAAAGGAGCCGGCGATAGCGATCAGTGGTCGACGGACGGGTGCTTAGGCCGATCTTAGTAAACTATGCTAATAAATATCGCAGATTCTCCAACTATTTATCATTAATTGGAGATTATATATGACGGGATTCAACGGACTCGGTCGGCTAGAGCAGCAGAAGCTTATATGGCTATGCGTATATATGAATATATGGAGATGTGATCTTTGTTGAAGTTTTTCTATACTCGAGTACACCTACGGAGTCTCAAAACAAGATTTTGTTTTTCCGTTGAGTTTTTGTAGTCACCCCGGCCGAAGGTACCCGACGGCGGAGTTCAATGCGCGGTGGTGGTCCAGCCAAATTATCTGGTCATCTCTAGGCCTAAGCGTCCATTATTTATATGGCGTTCGCTGTAAAGAATGTCATGTAACTATTTTACTCGTGTGATGATATATTAACTCTTGACTTAGCTGGAGTTTCTCACCCTATGTGGCTAATAATACTCTAATACTACTAACGGAGGCCGACTCGCGTTTACATAAATTCTGCTCGCTCCTTACCGCGCCTTACAAAATGTACTCATACTGGTCACAGTTGATAGGCGCGCCTGGAACTCCGACTCCGCCAGAACTTGGCGCTGCCACAGTCTCAGACTGCATCTCTTGCTGCCAGAGCCCGAAGAGTGTCTATGGCAACCTTGCAAGCCTGCTTCACCCGCAGTTTCTCATCCTTTCCCCCAGCGATATCGGTCTTCTTAACCACTTTCTGTATGAAGTACTGCAAGCCAGTCATCATCGACGGGATATCCTGAACCCGTCCAATGAGGTTGGCAATGGCGATCTTGTCATCAACCTTGGCTGGCTGCTTCTGCGGCTGCAAAAACATCGAGATGAATAGAACCTCCACGAATGTCTGTGTTTTCGGTTGTAGGTAGGTCAAGTTCAAGTTCTTTAGAATCGAGATGCTGAGCCCGCCGTCAACAATCAAAGCGCCAAACATTTTAGCAAGGTTGACAATGTGCCTGGTTGACAAAGCGTCTTCGTCGTCCTCATCGGGCACATCATCCTCATTGTCTCCTTCTCCCATCTTCTTGAACAGGTCCCACAAACTGAACTGGAAAGCCATCTTGAGTTTTCGGTCACCACAGAGCCTCTTCGCGATGAGAGTATAAAATGGATTGTAACTTGCTTCTGCGCCAGAACAGTGAATAAGAACCTTTGGAATCTCAAGTTCCTGTGATTTCTTAAGCTTCAGCTTATTCAGCCTCATGTACGCATCTTGAAAATCAGACGCAGACATGATGGCAATGAAGATGGCCCTTCGGACGTCTGTATTCATCCGCTGCTCTCTTGCAAGCTGAGCAAGGTCAGTCGTTCGAGTATCAATAGCGATATCATCATCTGCAACGTCGACTTCTTTTGCGTGGCTAGGTGGCTGAGATGACATCCCATCACGACTTGAAGGCTCGTTTCCAGTCCAGCTAGCACCAACGAGCCACCATTTTCCCTTACTGTCAGACTGTCGGATATCGTCCAAGCCAATACGTAAAGGCTCGCTGCTCTTCAAACTTCTAGAGTTTAGTGTGCCCAAGGTCTTCTTCATCCTGATGGTGTGCTCAGAAATAACCGCGGAGGCCGCTGCACCCGTTTTCACCTTATTATTCTTCAAGTCGTTGATAGTTTCGATCATGAACTTTGTCCTCACGGACATGTTCGCTTCGCCGCCAGCTTTCTCAACGGCAGGCCTGAGCATGATGACAATATCCTTGAGCGATGATGGATCGTTCTGCCGTAACTGAGGTCCAGATGTGCGGATCATTTTGAGGAGGAGCTCTGTATTCAGCTCTGAAAAGTTACCAAGAAACATGCGAATGTAATCAAACACGAGGGTGCTTCCAATAACCTGGAAATTGTACAGTTCCGAAACAAGGGTTATCAAATTCGAGGTTTCTTTGGTGTTATCTGCCGTACCCATTTTGCTCTCAGCATTATCAACCCCTGAGATATTGGAATAGTACTTGTCAAAGCGCTCCACGATTTGTTGTATGACTTGTGTTCCGAAATCAGCTCCAATGACCTTATACACGGCAGATACGAACCCAGCAAGCAGGATAATATGAGTGTTCGACAATGCGGCTGGCTCGCAAACTGATACTAGCAGTATATCGACGAGCGTTGAGCTGACGTGCTGCCGTGCATTATTGCGGTATATAGTCTCCACCTCCCCTAGTATCGATATAAGGTTTGCTTCAGTCAATTTATTGACAAGACCTTGTATTTGCCTCCGTAGTCGCGCAAGATCTTCCGAGTCTGAGGCGGATTGTTTCCGTAACGAAGGGGGTATATATTTGGCCGATGCGACTGCTCCTGGCGCAGTGGGAGGGAGATATGGGTTCTCACGCACCCTCTTCTCGACTTTAGGCTCTTCCGCGTCGTCGAATTCGGAAAACTCCGAATCTTCATCGATATTGCCGCCCATATCGCTGTCCATATCGTCGTCGCTCTCCATGCCAATGTCGCTCCCCTCGTCACTTTCGAATCCGAATCCGTCAGACTGGTCTGAGTCAACACTCTCGGCACCACTGTCATCCATGTCCTCGTCCGCAACCTCGGAGACATCCTGCGCTTTCAACTTTCGTGCTTTCTTCCTCTTCATTTCTAGCCACTCATCTCCCTCCGACTTCCTCTTTCTCTTCTCAACCAACTCCTCATCTTCAGCGCCAACTAGCTCATCAATCCCACCCAGCAGTTCATCCAATCCATCGTCTCGAAATGCTTGCGGTAGATTCTTTTTGCCTTTAATGCCCAACTTTTGCTCCAACAGTGCGATCTCCTCGTCGTCTTCTGCAAGTTTGTCCAGCACGGCGCGAGATGGCGCTTTCGGTGGCGGGGTTGGGGACCTAAGTCGTTCCGCCGCCGGTATTCGTTTACTCGGTTTATTACTCGGTTGCGCAGTTGTCTTTAATATAGATTTTAGCTTTGGTTCCGGTGCAGCTTGCGACTCTTTCGTTTCACGGGTTTCTTTGGTGGAATTCGACCTGGGAGCTGGCGCATCGGTGCTCGTGGACGAATGAACTGGCTCGCGGCCCTGTTGGTCATTCACCCTCGGCTTCTTGAAAGGCGGTTGCCCGGACCTCGACACCTTCTTCTGGACTCTCTCCGCCTTCCGCCTGTCCTTGCGGTCAAGAGGCCGTTGCTGTTTCCGGTATCCAAGGACATCTAGACGAATATGAGCACCCGCGCATTGATTTTTTTCTGGGTAGAAGTTAATAAATACATACCTTTCCCGCCCAATTCCTCAATAATCTTCGCCGGCAGCTTTAATTGGTCTCTTGGTGGCTTCATATTTAATCTGTGGTGATGCTCTTGAGGATTTATTTTTTGACGAGGCGGACAAAATTGACAAGGCTAGACAGGGCGGCCTCTCGAGAGTGGGGAAATCTGGCTGATAAGATCCGTCCGTGCCCCACACCACGACGACGACAGCCATATGATTTTAACCCCACTGCTTTGAGAGCCAACATGGTCGCATGTTAATCACCATGACCGCGCCTCTCACCAACGATGAGGTAAGTTGGAGGAAATAGCATGTGTACGTATCCTGTTTAACCTGGGACTATAGTTTTTCATCAAGCTCTCGGAGCTCTTCGACAAGAAGAGGACCGACTCCCAAGGATCTGTCTTTTTAACCCAGAAGCGCCGTGAGTTACCCAGATCACCTTCTTTCTGCGCAGCCACATACCGCCCAAAGATGCCAAAATAACTAATACTCCAAAGTGTCATACTCAGCTCCCTCTGACACCTTCCCCGCGCAAGCCGACGCGCAATCATTCCCGGACCTTGCGCCCACACAACCCCTTTCACTCCTCATCCGAGCCACAGACGGCAAGCACAAGTCCAAGACCCGGCTCTCCACCGTTGTCACCGCCGATGCCCTAGAGGACTTTTTCAACAGATACGCAGAGGTATGCAAGGGCGGCATGTCGGGATTGAAGAAGAGAGATAGGAGTAAGGCAAAGGCGAGGCAAAAGGCAAAGAAGAAGGTGGCTGTCCCGGCTGGCGAGGAAAAGAAGTGAAGATAGAGCATGGAAGGCTGGCGTTGGAGGTATATGAATATATGAATAGATGGCCAGGCATACGTCAGGGTCGTTATTTTTAAGATGCATCACTGGAGACGGGGTTTATGAATCCAATAAACATGAAATATCTCCCTCTAGCCTTGCGGATGTGTCGTTCTATGACAGCAAACTCCATTGTTAATATCGATACAAGGTCGCCAATAAGGCTGCCTCCTTGTCCTCTGTGTCCCTTTCTCGGAAATATGCAGAACATACTGCTGCTATCGTGTTAGCTCTAGCATTCCAGGATACACGTCGAAATTCATTTGCTCCATCGTCTCAGCTTTAAATGCTGCATCATGTTTCTAATATCCAGAACAACCACCGTTAGCATGCCACGAATATTAAACCAAACGTCACCTTTATCTGGTAGCTCCATGAGCATTCCACTTCGTATAGGAATAGTCAATGCTCTACAAACCATTCCAAGCCGACCTTGCTGCTTCCCCCTCCCCCCTCCTCCTCACTCCATCCAACGCCCCAACAGCCCCCATACAATCCCCACAAACCCCCTCCCGAACCTCAACAACTCCCCTCCCAATAAAAAGACAACAAGGCGGTCTACACCGCGCCCCAGGAGCCATGGACTCACAAAACGCCGCGTTCTTGGTGGTGATCCATTTTTCGCGGTTGCAGCAGGAGGCGAAGCGGTAGCGTCTTATTTCGCACATGGTGGTTGTTGTGGTGCGTGTGCTGGGGGTCGCTGCGTGGGATTTTTTAAAATATTATGTTTGTGGTGTAGTTGTGTTGTCTTGTCTGCTCTGTCTGGTTGGGAGGGAAGGGGGGGTTATATCGTACTCTCGATATAGCTCGTTCACGCTATTATATTGCTGATAATGGTGAGAAGTGGGAAACGAAGGGGGAGATTGCTGGCATTTTATAGATGTAGTCATGGTGATTCACCGGCATGGGGAATATGTGGCTATGAATGATAATCCTATAAAAATCCGCATGTTTGTTTCGAAAGTGGCAACCAGCGAACACCTGCATGTTACACTCACACACAGCGGCACCATGGAGACTTCGCACCGGGATACATTTCATTGCAGACGAGAAGGGCATGTGAACATTTTTGGGATTTAACTTTCATTTTGATTCCTGCAGTCTAGAATAAAAAGCCAGGCGGTGCGGATATAAATTCCAGTTAAGAGCAACCAAAAACCTTTTTTTGTTGTTTGAATACAATGAGAGAAAAAATCCAGCGATTACAACCTCACACTCCCCTCCCAAGCCTTGCGCTCCCAAGAGTTTCCTTCCTTGATCCCCACCCCCAATTTGTTAAAAGCAGCAATCCCCATCGAAAAAACAAGAAAGACAAAAATGTCAAATTAGCGAAAGTCTGTCTGGCATTGGGCAAAGTAGCTGCCAACGTGGGTCGCTTCGATCTTGTATATAGACCAGAAAGATAAGAAGTATAGCGACGAATTTCCGTACTTCCTTACATAATCTGATCCTGCGTCAGGCCGGTAGCGTCGGTGTCCATTACGTCGGCGCTTCCGGGAGTCTGGTACTTGACGAAGCTCAGACCAAGAGGGCGGCCACCGTACTGGTATCCAGAGAACTTGGAAATGGCAGTGTCTGCGTTGTCGACGGTGTCGAAACGAACAACACCAGTGCCACGCGAACGTCCATTGGGTTCGTACTGAATCTCGGCCTGCTCAACCTTGCCGATTGTGGTGAAGAGCTCGACGAGATCTTCATTGCTGGTCGACCAGGGCAACTAGGAAATGGAGTCAGCGATGTAGCATAGGAGAGAGTAGACTGTTTACATACGTTGCGGACATAAATGATCTCATTCCTGTCAGTTCCAGCCGTGGCAAAATCGGTGAATGGGTTGGGAGGAGCGGTTGAGGCAGGGCCCGCATCGAAGCCGCCACCTGGAGCGCCGCCAAAGTTGCCGCCAAAGCCTCCACGGGCAGGGAAGCCGCCGCCGAAGCCGCCACGACCAGCAAATGGAGCACCACCGCGACCACCGAAGCCACCACCGAAGCCTCCTCTGGCGCCACCGAATCCGCCACGAGGGGGGAAGTTGCCAGCGAAACGATCCTCGCGGACCTCCAGAGGTCGACCTTGCCAATCGTACCCGTTGAACTGCTGGATCGCGTTGCGCGCATCGTTTGGAGACTCAAAGGCAACAATTCCCGAGCCCTTTGGACGGCCGTCCGGACCAATGTGAACATCGGCGCGAATGACAGCACCTTCGCGAGCTGTTTTCCCTATTGTCAGTTTTGTTGAAGAGAGTATGGTCATTTACTGGCCACGGAAGAGAAGAAGAACATACCCGCTTGACGGAAAAGATCCTTCAAATCTTGCCAACCTACAGTGTAAGGGAGCTATCGTAGCTAAGTTAACAAAGATTTCCAACACAAGTTGACAAAAACTGTAGAAAGGATCGTTAGGGGACAAACGTTGTTAACATAGATCTGGCGACCGCCACCACCTCCACCACCCATCTGAGGAGGCCCAAAGTTACCCCCAAATCCACCCCTTGGTCCACCGTCGAATCCGCCGCGACCTCCCGTTGGAGGGGCTGTAAATCGAGGTTCGGCCTCGCGATCCTGGCATGAAAATCAGTCTCCATCCCACACACAAACGGCCAGGATATCTTGTGCTTACTTCACGAACGTAGACGAGTCTACCCATGAGGTTCTGGTTGCTGAGTGTGTTGACAGCTTGTTGAGCTTGCTCCCTTGTAGCATATTCCACAATTCTGCAGATGTGTTAGCATGCTCTCGTGATCAGTTGATTTGAGGACAAGGAAACTTACCCGCATCCCTACATAACCCACGGACAAAAGTCCAACCCGTCAATCCAACATTCCTTCAATAGCCAAGACAAAAGAAAGACCAGAAAACCAGCCACAGCTACGTGTAGGCGCCCACCTTCGACATTCCATTTGGAAGTAGTAAGACATCGGCAAAGAGAACTTCTCCAGCTGCAAACCAATCCCAATTAGCCCTCTATCCATCGTTTCAATGTTGCCGTCCTTTCACTAACCCTGTCTCATAAAGTCTTTGAGGTGATGCCACTTCACATCGTATGCTAGGTTGCCGACATATACGCGGCGATCCTGTTGGGACGACTCGCGAACGGTGGACAACATTTGTTCTTTCGCAGCGGCGCGTTCTTCGAACGATCTCTGTGGGGCTCCTCCGTAAGCAGAGCCAGCACCCGAGCCACCACCTGCACCGACGCCTCCTCCGTTCATAGGTGTGCGAGATCTGCGATCGTTCCTACGATAGTCGTCGCGGCTTCTAGACCGGCTGCGCGGGGAGTAAGAGCGACGGCGAACTGAACGACCGGGGCTTCGGGATCGACCACGACGAGGCGAACGGGTTCTCTCACGCTGCGACAGGTAAGTATCTGGCTGGACCACCAAGCTAGAAAGGGAGCTAAGGAGAAGTGGTTTTGGACGGGAGAGTTGAGAGGAAGGTGAGATGGAGGTGATGTTTGGTTGTGTCAGAGCCTCGTGTCGCGTGAAGCAGGAACGACTGGCTTGCTGGCGGGGTTTGGACCCGTTCGCGCGGCAGTCACACTTGACAATGGATGACACCGGTTGTAGGGCCGATGACTTAGCTCAGCGGCGACATCGATGTCTGTCCTGATGTCGGAGTTTAGGATAGATTAAATGTTGAACTTACTGGACGGTAGGTATCAACTTCGTCAGCTGTATGAAGGTAAGATAAGTTAGCGACGCTGTCAAAACACACAAGAGGTACTTGTGAGGGCGGAGGAGAGTAGGATGGAAAGAAAGAAAGAGAGAGAGAGAGACAAAGAAGACAGGTTGTTCGGAACAATAGCGACGAATGTCGATTGTGTAGTGAATAAGCCAGGTGGAGGTTGTGGTGGGGAGAGGTTGAAAGGTGGTGACAAGAATGGCAACGTACCCATGATGATATGACGAGAGAAAGGCGGTTGGTTTGCAGTGTTCAGTTTAGCACAACGTCTGGGACCAAGCTGCAAGACCCTTTGAGTAGGCTGCAGGACGAGAAGCTAGGAATGCGCGGGTTCAAATGTTCCTGGGCGATGGGCTGCACAAGGATGTATGTGTACAGCGGAGCGTGGAGCGTGTGAAGACGAGAAGATTCGCGCCTGCCTGACGGAAGCACGAATGGGAAAGAGTTATCCGGGGGGTTATTTGGGGGGACGGACGCGACAAGATCTCAGGCCGAGAGATATTTCGGCTATTACTCCGTAGTTGAAGAGGGAGTAACGCGTACAATGCGTAAGTATCGGAATTGGTTGGGGGGTTGGTGGTGGTGGGTGTTCGGGTTTGATTGTTCTGGTTTGGGCGCGTTTCGTTGTTGTTCGCTGGAGAAGTTTTCTGCTTTTGTCAGGGTGTCGGGGGGTTGGTGGAGGAGGGATGGGATGATGGGTGTGTGGATGGGTTGATTGCGAGGGTACTCCCTACAGTAGAACACTAGAGTAGTGGCGCGGCGTTTAGTGAGCTATTTTCGAAGTAGGAGTCTAGGAGCCCCCAATGACGGATTAGTGACCTGTGAGGAGATTGTGGATTGAGACAAGAGGGTAGCAGGTGGAATGGAGCAAGGTGGAGAAGGAGGAGACGAAGAGACGAGGAGAAGAAGGGAGAGGAGAGTAATAGTTACCGTTACAGCGAAGTATTGCAGGTATTCGTATATACTGTTTGTATATCTTGTCTGTATACAAAGTTGTATATATATCTGTATGCAGAAGGTAAGGTGGTGGTCGTATGGAAGGTAGTGTGTATGTGGTGGTACGAGTAGTAGTGGGAAGATGAGGAATGGGAATGGGGAGGGGGCGGTTTGAAAGCTAGGAAGGAGGAGAGGAGAGCAGAGCAGAAGTACCGCACAGTACAGAAGCACAGCGGTGCACAGTATAGCACTCACTATACAGTATAGCAACTTACTGCAGTACTGCATGTATATAGAATTGTAGCAGAGCATGCATAGCACACATGCATAGCAATGCACACAACAGGAACGGTGACAGGGCAAGTGCACCGGATGGGTGATACTTACCCTCTTTTTAGCCGTGGGAGTCTCTCGGTCTGTCTCTCTGTGCCTCTCTATGCCTCCTTTTGCCTCTTTAGTATCCTTGTCTCCTTGTCTCCTTGTCTCCTTGTCTCCTTGCCTCCCTCTCTTTGCCTCCCTCTCTTTGTCTCTCTCTCTTTGTTGTACTGTAAGACCCTCTGTCCAAGGCTGCCTTGTCGTGTCGTACAAGTGAATAATGCTACAGCAGCGGGTTGGTACCACCAGAGAACACTCCACAACGTACGGACCGGCTCTAGGCAGACCTGGGCAGACCAAAGCCTATTGGACGAATGGAATGGATGGAATACGCGGACAGTCTCTCAGCTTGGGCTGCCAGAGGGATATATGCAGGCAAGATGCGTGGGTAAATTGGTGCTCACGTTGGCGGCCGAATCAGGAAGGCTTTTGAGGTCTTTTTTTTTGGGTCCTTTTGGTCCTCAAGGTCCTCTAGGTCCTTGTCAGTGAGAGACAACCAGGTAGGCAGGGAAGAGTGGGCATTGGAGGAGTGGATTGTATTGCTATGTACTACTATTTGAATTGGTGCAGCAGCATACGTACTTACCCGCACTGTACCAACCAGCACGGCTTGACACAGATATTGGGGGTTGTTGGATCACAAATGTGCCAACTTCAACAGTAGAGGGAGGTGAATGAGTATAGTACGAGAAGATTGATGAGGAAAGAGAGATGAAGTAGGAAAAGTAAGAAGATAGATAGGAAAGAAGGAAGGTAAGAGAGGGGCGTGAAGAACGGAATTGGCAAGAGTGAGAGTGAGTGAGAGAGTGAGAGAGAGAGAGAGTGTGTGTGTGTGTTTGCACTTATCCATATGTGCATCTTGGAAGAAGGTACAAGTACAGGGCAGGTTCCTCTGCTGCAATCTTCCTCTCTACTTTGCTATAGGATAGTAAATTCGGAAGTTACCAGTAACATATAGATTGCAGGCGGGTCAGGCAGAGACTTGTATATCATCCATCAACACCTTGCGAGGTTACAGTGGAGGATATATTTGTATGTATACAGTCTGCAGTACAAAGGCAACAGAACACAACACAATGTGCAGTCCTGTTCGGTCCGACACACTCACTGTAGGTCTATCGTCTGTCTCTAGAATGATTCTTTCTATGGAATTTGACTTTCAGACCATCACAGCAGCACAGCACAGTTGAATAGCACCGTCACCATCACCGTCACCGTTGGATCATCCAAGGCTGGCGGGTAAGGCTGAGTGACTGAGTGACGGATGCCAATCACTCACTCATGGGCAATACTCACAGACAGCTTACGCTTACACTCACATAGGCAACACAGGGAAGACATACATACACAGCTATGAGGGCCATCAACGACAAAGAAACAGAGCGAGAGCTGTGTTTCGATGACTAGGCCGACGACAAGGCCGACAGCAGGACATACTCTTCACATACGCACACATACATAGTACACACCACACACAGTGGAGACGACGACGATGATGATGACACGCAGGAAAGAACGGAACAACGGACATGCAGGCAAGATGCGGGTGCTACTGCAGACTACTCGAGTACTCTCCAACACGGCACCATACCCGCCGCCCACACAACGAACCCACACACACACAACAACCCACAAGAGGCCTCACTTTAGCCATTTGCGGTTACTGATTGCCAGCACAAATCAACGGGTCCAAACGGTCCATCCAGGTACTGTTATATCCGGCCAGTTTATCCCGCCACAGTCTTTTCCCACCCAGTCTATGCCGCCACAGTCTATCCAGGTACCATACTAATAAGATTATCCAGACACCAAGGTCATCGACTTGAGACAGACCAGACACCAAGGTCACGCTTTGGAGGGTGCTACTGTAAGTTGGAAGAAAAGAAGAATACTCGGGGTCAGCAGAGAGCCCATTGAACCGCTCTTCCACCAGGACTTTCTCTTCTATAACAGACTCCAGAATCCCGTCGTCAAATACACAGTTCACCTTGATGTGTGCCAGACAGCATATATGCATCTGTGACGTCGACGGTAATCAGGAATACCGACTTTCCATCCTGCCCGACGATATTCTGAGGCACAAGAAATATATATTTTCTTCATTTTCTCAAAATATAATAACACTCAAGAAATTTAGCATATGTGATTGTATACTGAATACTCCATTCTCATACGAGAACTGTACAATACCGTAGAAATAAAAATGATTCTCGGATTTGCCCATTCAGTAGTCAGTATGTACTCGTAATCACACACCCACCACCACCAACTGACACCGGATCATCAATCCCCCGAACCCCCAAAACCCCCCAGGTCCCCGAAGTAAACCCGAATATAACCACCATCAATTCAAACCACTGTCACAAAATCCTCCCAACCAGCTCCCCAACACACTCACCCACCGCAATGGCGACCTCCCTCCGCCTCCTCCGCCTGCGTCC
>JPJV01001286.1:0-10521 GCA_000750745.1 Pseudogymnoascus sp. VKM F-4281 (FW-2241)
GGGTAGGTAATGGGATTATGTGTGTGGGAGGGGGATAGATTTAGGTGTTAAAATTTCCGGATTTCAGTTTTTTATAGGGTTATTAGAGAAGTCATTATTGTGGTTTTTTATATTTTAGTCCTGGGTGTGCGTGTGAGATATATCCGATTGTCTAGGTTCCGAGGATGTTTCTCTACTCATGTAGCTTTCTATGGGCCCCTTCCATATTACCAAATAACGGGCTCATCCACTCATGCCGCTCACGTGTCCATCAGACAAAAACAAGCCCCCTCCACTCGTGTGGTGTGCGGAGCATTCTCCCTCCGTATCTGCCATAGCGACGCCGGCTCAACCACTCGGCAGGGCAGGTTGAGATAATAAATAGCATCGCCATGTGACCCGATCTCATCGTGTATCGACTGCTTCTCTATCCGGAGCTCCACCGAGTGTATAGTCGACGCCACAGATCGCCACGCCTCGATCACCTCATAGCTGAGCTCGTGATTCCATGTCCCACGCCAGGTGATAGTCGCATAGTCTTTGTGCATGCGGTATATAAACGCACCAGCCATCCCGCGGGTGCCGTTCCACAGTGCCAAAGTGTGGAGTTTGGGCATCTGAAGCGCTGAAACGCCAACTCGGCTTAGTAGGGCATTGGTCTCTGGATGGCTTATTGTGGGTTGTAGCAACTGTGATGTTAGTGCAAGAGATTGCAGGCGCTCCCAAGGCCTGGTTGGGAAGGGATTCCAGTATGACTTTGGTATGGACGCCGAAAAGAAGTCTTCGGCGTTTACCATGTACGACACGACGAGTTCTTCGAGTTTGAGATCGAAGATTCGGCGGACTAGTTCGTTAATACTGGTATCATCCATTATGCGGACTGTGTCTGCTATCTGGCTGCTAGGGGCGTTATACCGGTTTGCAGCTTCTAGGGCGACGATATCTTTGAAATCTTCAAACACGGATAATCTCTTGAAGGTATCTGGAAGGCCATATTGGAGAAGGCTGGTGAATTCTGCAGTCCAAATTGTTAGTGGTCTGTAGAAGCTAGGGGCAATGATTGTCACTCACTGAGGTCGGTGTCTATCCATGGCGACCATGGCCGCCATGGCTCGTATACCATGCGCTCTAATCGGGGAAAGCTGTAGAATAAAAGGCGTATGTCTCTAGGTCGAAGGCTGCGACGAAGTTGTCGACGTATGACGAAGCATGTGACTACGTCAACCCGAGGATAATTTATTCGGGGGCCCATGTCAAGATTTTGAAATTGCTCCATAATAACTGATTTTGGCGGCGTCTGGATCTGCTGTCCGTTTCTCCAGCCGTGGTCTGGGTCGTGCCGTTTAGAGCTAATTCCGCCGCCATCACCACCATGCGTTGAAGTTGCGGCTTTGAGACCCTCATCATCAGAAATGAAATAATACTCCTTGGACCAGTGCTGCGAGTCGCTGGGAGAATATGCATTAAGCTCCAACGTTATGCCAGAAGCCGCTGGCGTCCAGGTCCCGAGGACAGAAAACAGCTTGAAGATTCTATCACCGATGACAGATAATTCGGGGTATTCTAGGTCCGTCGTCGTACGGTTTTTACAGCCGCGGCATCCATACTCTGGGAGCTGGATAATGAATTGGATATGTTGAACAAGATCTCTCTGCCGAATGACCATGCGCTTAAATTCATCGAGGCAAGTGTCTCGCAGCTTCAGTTGACGAAAGTTTTCTTTCTCTATATGGACCTGCCATTCCTTGCAGACGGCTGCAAAGGAAGCCCAGCGAGGATTCTTTTCTCGTATAATCAACTCTAGAATCATGAGCTGAATCTCCGCTGGAAGAGACCCCCAGTATGTGGGCTCTTGTTGAAGCGTCATTTTATGAAATTTGCTGTCGCTACGCCTATTTTCCACAGTGAGAGGTTGCAATGTAATGGAAAAAGATGGATACGCGCTGCAGTATGGTGGATAGAGAACCGTTTTGGTGATGGGGGGAGCTCTGTCTAAAATAGATGTCATGAGAGTCTAAGCCGTTAGCCTTCGTAGACTATTTATTACTCATCGGCGTAGCATATATAGTTTCTTTTAGTGTCTTACTTACACTATATAAAAGTCAGGAGAGGGTCTATGTGTAATGGCTAGTGTCTATAGTAACTAGAACTAAAATAGGGGTGTTTAATCACCCAGAGTTGTAGTTGTCATATCTCTATGATGGACCCTGCATGGGCGCCACGTGGGGAAACCTGTCACGCCACCAAGAAAATAGGTAGAATCTATTGTATGCACGTTTGTTGGATCTACATTCTGATTCCATTGATTATTTTCACCTTCCCATTTCTACATCTATATCACCTCAAGCCCAAGCGCCAATCAAACTCATCCCAAATGCGCCCGCAAAAACCAACAAACAAGCCCAAACCCTCCTCCTCCCCCTCAAAACCGTCCAACTCTCATCGCTCAAAAAATCCTCGCTCATCAAATCCACCAAACTCGTAAACGTCAACAACCCAGATGAAATAGCATTCATAACCCCGACCATAAGGAGGCCGACTTGTGAGCCGGGTGCGTAGAGGGTGTGTGTTGCTAGACCTATGGCCTGGCCTATTGGCGTTCTGAGGGTGTGTTAGTTGGGTAAAAGAGGAGAGTGGAGGGGAGGGAGAACGAACGTGCAGCCGTAGGCGAGCGCCATGAGCCAAGGTTGGAGAGCATGTTTTCTCCAGCTTAAGACTGCAATTCTTGACCCAAGTGCAAGACCTTCGAATGTTTCTATTTACAAGTCATTAGTTCCGGGAGCTTTCACACTATACTAGAGGAGAAAGGTGTGGAAACTTACGATGGAAAGTAATTGCAATCAAAAGCACGATGAAATCATTCCCAACAGCAACACTGAGCGCCATCCCAATAAACACACTATGAAACAGAATCCCCATCTCCAACAGCAAACACTGCATTAGTGCTTTCTTGTGATTTTGGACCTCGATGGGCGTGATTGCTGTTCCATTCCCAGATGATGAAGCCATATACTGCTCAGACTCCCCTTTAGTTTGAGGGAGTGTATCGCCCTCCCCCGCATCTAAAGCTGCGCTGCTTTTCGTAATTCTTTGCAGCTCCCTTCCTGTGCTATTATTTCGGCCGTGTATAATCCCTTGTTCTGGTCCTGTTTCGCTGTCAGTCACGTGTCTATACCCTTCCTTTCTACTCATTTCGGGCTAGAAAAGAATAAACAAAAAACACCTACTCCTTTCTCCTTCCTTATTCCCGACACTAGCACCCTCTTTCGCATTCTCATTCCTATACCCTCCCCCGATACTCTCTTCCATCATCCCCGCCGGCATTGCACACCCATTCTTCCCCGGACTAAACACCATCTCTACTACAGCAATCAAGAACACTGCAGCAAGAGCCAACGCCCCCGCCATAGCAGGATAATCCTTATTCCAGAAATCGGGCAGGCAGGGATCAGTGAGAGAAATAAACGCCGTAGGCAACAAATGCACGAACGCAGTAGCGATTAGGACACCCGTTCCGAAATGACGCACGATGAAGAGGAAAGTGGGTGGGATGCGGAGGCGGGGTGCTTTAACCACGATGAGAGGGAAGGCGCAAGCTGTTGATGACACGAAGAGGATGATGAACACAGCGGCAATGTGCAGGTTGAGGTCATAGTCTTCTCCATCGGTAGCCGTCTCACACGATGGCTTCGCATCTGTGGCAACTTGGCGCGCGACCAGTATTCTCCTCATTAGTGAAGATCCCATATCAACTGATGGATGGTCAAAGTAGATAATGAGAGTAATATTGTATATCTGATCTGTTGGTAAGTTAGAATAAAGTATTTGGCAAGTAGTTACTTTTGGTTATTTTGGCCTATGCGGGAAACTTGGTAGTGTCAGATAGACGTCAGTTCACTCACCGATCACACCGCTCTCGATTTGGACCACAAAGCGCAATACATCCCCAAAATTCCCGAAAGAATCAAAATTCCAAAAATAATATATTGTTTGAGGTCTACCGTACGAAAGAAAAACGCGGGGTTAGCCTCACCTTAATATCTCTCTCTAAAAGTTCCGATCCCAGTTTTAGTTCCCGGAAGTGGCGTAATAGAACTAAGCCTTGCCGAACCCAACTCCTGCTGAAGGCCCATCCCAGCCAGTGGTGTGGTGCCAAGTGGGCAATAATCCGCTCACTGTAGTGTTTGGCCCTCCTTGCCAAGAGACAAGTTTCCATAATTTTGGAGTTCGGCCGGAATTACCCGGTTACGGAAGTTGAGACTTCCGGGTTGTACGTAAGGTGAGATAGAGTTCGGATGGCGTTGAGAAGATATCGTGAAGATTGTCTCTGCGTGGCGAAAAGTGGTTTTGAGGATCGAGGGGTTTGCCTTGAGTGAATGAATGCGATGGCTCACCCACGATCACTCGCTCACCTTTGCTCACCTATACCATGGCTATCTAACGTCGCGGTGCATCGCGTTCATCGCATCTCAATACAAGATCCTTTTCGTACGTATCGGCGTGCTCGCCATCAGGTAGCTGAGGGGAATAACAAGAGCATCGTGAAGGCGGCGACGCTCACCGCTAGTCCGGATGGCACTGTACTAAGTATTAATCTACTGAAAGCTTGAGATCGGTGGGTTATAGCGAGCAAGCGTATGTTTCTGTTTTAATAGTCAAGCCCTCTCGTCATCTCCCCCGTGGGCTTCTTGTCTTCTCTCGACTCCTGTAAATTATAATAGGAGAGAGTAAACCAAAAATTCAGAAATTAGGACGTTAGGACATTAAATACTGTGGTCGCGAGGTTCGGAGGTATCGGAGCAAACGCACTGCACTACAACGCTGCGCGCGGCGCATCTTCAAAGCTCCGAAGTATCATTTTGGTTCGTTTTAAACGCCCGCGTCACCACCTCGTTGCCTTCGCTGAACTGAAATTAAGGTTGATCTCCTTCATTATAAAGTCGACCCCTATGCTACCCCCCCAATCCCCGCATCCTCCCCACCCTTCCCATTCTATTCCCATCTCAACAGCCCCTTGACCCCTCTCCGACACAATGTCCCACTCTACTCCCCTCACCACTTCAATCCCGCCCACGATGCGCGCCTGGACCAGGCCTTCCCGCGGCCCTCCCGCCACCGCGCTGAAGCTATCTTCAGCGCAGCCGACGCCGACGGTAGCGGCCAACTCCGCCGACATCCTCATCCGCGTCTCGCACTCCGCGCTCCAATTCTCCGGCGAATTCATGCTGCAATACCTTCCTGCCCTCCCGTTTCTCCCCCCCCGCATCCCCGAGCTCGAGCTCTCCGGTACCGTCGTCGCAGCCGGCTCGCGCGCACCCACCGCACTAAGCGTCGGCGCGCGCGTCGTCGCATTTGTCTCCATCCCGGCGGTAATTCTCTGGGGAGAGGGCGCGCTCGCCGAGTATGTGCGCGTGCCTGCGGCCCAGGCGGTGCGCTTGCCTGATGAGATTGACTTTGTGACGGCGAGCGGGATGGTGGGGTGCGGGAGCACGGCGCTGAAGATGGCGAGGACTGCAGCAGTAGGGCCGGGGGATAGGGTACTGGTGAATGGCGCAAGCTCGTCGGTGGGCAGCGTATTAGTGCAGATCTGTAAGATGAAAGGCGCTACGGTTGTTGGCATTGCGAGCGGGAGGAACGAGGAGTTGGTGCGCGGGCTAGGGGCCGACGAGGTATTTGTTTCTACTCCAATTAATGGTGGCGTGATGCTAATCTGATTATGCTAGTTCGTCGACTACACTGCCCACGCCTTGCTGCCGGCATACCTCAAGTCGCAATACGGCACGGAGCCCTTTGACACCATCCTCGACTGCGCGGGCGTGCAGGCACTCTACTCGCACTCGGCGGACTACCTCAAACCTGCGGGCGCCGTGATCAACGTCGGTGCCCTCGGAGACAGCTACACGGTGACTTTCCGGAATTGGTTCGTCAACACTTGGTGTCCGACGTGGCTCGGGGGTGTGCCGAGGCGGTATATTATGTTTAGCACCCCGCCGACTACGGAGGCTGCTACGATTATAGCAAGGCTTATTGAGGAGGGGAAGGTGCGGATACTAATCGACTCGGTGTGGGAGATGGAGGATCTGGTGAAGGCGTATGCGTGGATTGGGACGAAGCGTGCGAGGGGCAAGGTCGTTATTAAGGTTGGTCAGGATTAGTTGGGTTTATTTGGAAGCCACTCGAGTGTAGAAGGCGAGGTCGTTGGATGAAGAATCGGGGGTAGGTTCTGCGAAACGTTTATATACCACTACGGGTTTGCAGTTGCGGCGATTCCTAGCTGGGAATCCGCTGGCGGGGATCATTAACTCGTGCAACAGGGGCTGAGGTGGCAGTTGTGGACAATGAGCCGCAGCAAGTCGAGAGTGTTGGGAAGGAGAGGGACGGTAGAAGGTGGGATCTGTTCGTTATACAGCCCTTATAGGATCCAGCATTCCTGCCCGAGCAAAGGGCCGATCTAAGGCTGATGGCGGCTTGGGAGGTAAGCTGCTCGTCGTAGTTAATGAGAATATCGTCCTCGCGCATCAGGGAAGCGAAGGTCGTAGGTCTTCTTCGAGCGGCTCTGGAACTGCACGAGGATGCAGAAGCTGTATAAAGCAGCAATTAACGCCAGCAGAACAGCAGCTCCAACACCACAGTCTTGCATAATCCTATAAGAGTTAATCTATGTTCTCATTTTAGTATGTATAAAATATATAAATACTCGTATCGGAGGGATTCCCCTTGTTGTTTGGGAACGAAGGGTAATTATATCCACGGTTATAAACTTTCAAGAGTCCAATTCTTGAAAAAAGATAGATCCCTTATTTGAATTACCAGCCATGGACAATCCCTCTTCTCACTTTTGAGTAGCATGACCGCGCCGAGTGCTTATTTTAGAGGGGTTGTGGTTGGTACTCTATACTATTCTATTTTAGGAATAGTCAACTTCTCAAACTTTATACCCCTCTCTCTACAGGGTCATATTCACGTGACTTTAAATGTTTTTCGAGCCACTTACCGCCTCTGCCTGGGGCTAGCGCTGATTGGCAGATTCCTGCACCACACAAAAAGTGAACTTCCTCCCACCACGAATCTCGCTCCCGAGTCTCGCAAAACCCACCACGCCGCGCTCCCCCCCCTTTGTCGGCCACGCACTGGATCAGCGATCAAGATGGACGTAGGCCTAGTCAGAAGTCGTATCGTCGCGACGCTCGATGCGGACGCCGACGCGCGCCGCCGCGCTGAGCTAGATCTCAAGACTGTCCGTACCATTTCACCCCTCTTTCTCCCCACATCTCTCACTGACACTTTTCTCACCAGGCCGAAGAACACGCCGGCTTCACCGATGCACTACTGGATATTCTACAAGGCGAGCAGGAGGCCTCGGTCAGACTGTCGAGTACGTCTATCTTCCCCCTACCCCGCCATCCACCAGTTTCATATCACCGACCGAACTGCTGCAACAACCCGCTAACTCACATTAGCGGCCGTATACCTCAAAAACCGCGTGTCGCGTGCCTGGGCCGTCAGCGACGAGGCGGCCGCCACTCATAAGCCCATCCCGGAGGAGGAGAAGGCACGCTTCCGCGAGCGCCTGCTGCCCGTGCTGTCGACATCCACGGCGGCCGTGCGCGCCCAGCTCGTGCCAGTTCTGCAGAAGATCCTGCACTGCGATTTCCCCGCGCGCTGGCCGGGCTTCATGGACGTGACGCTACGCCTGCTGAATACGAATGAGGCGGCGAGCATATTTGCGGGCTTGCAGTGCCTGTTGGCCATCTGCCGCGTGTTCAGATTCAAGTCTGGCGAGAGCAGAGCCGATTTCGATAAGATTGTCGAGGCGACATTCCCACGACTGCTGGTTATTGGAACGGGGCTGGTGAATGAGACAAGCGAGGAGGCCGGAGAGATGTTGCATTTGGCGCTGAAGGCCTATAAACATGCCACCTTTGTAGGTCTTTGTTGTGTAGGGGGGGAGCTTGGCGGTGAGAAATGGCTAACACGGTGTAGTTTGACCTGGCTGCTTCCCTGAGGCAAGAGCAGACTACGATTGGCTGGTGTTCATTATTCATCCAGACCATCGGAAAGGAGGTCCCACAAAGCGCCCTGCCAGAAGATCTCACCGAGCGTGAAGCAAACCACTGGTGGAAGGCGAAGAAGTGGGCATACTTCAACCTGAACAGACTATTTGTCCGGTATGTTTTGTGCAAGCCTACGACCTAACTCGTTCTAACTTCTATAGCTACGGGAACCCTGGTTCTCTCGTCTCCGGAAACGGTGATGATTACGTTGAGTTTGCGAAGCACTTCATCTCTACTGTCGCACCCGAGATCCTCAAGGCCTACCTCGCGCAGGTCGAGAAGTGGGTTGCCAAGACTACCTGGCTTAGCAGACGCTGTCTATCATATACCCTTGCATTCCTCGACGAGTGTGTTAAGCCAAAGCAGATGTGGGCTCACCTGAAGCCGCATCTCGACACTCTGGTCACCCACTTCCTCTTCCCCGTGCTCTGCTTGTCCGAGGACGACATTGAGAAGTTCGACACTGACCCAGAGGACTACCTCCACCACAAGCTCAACTTTTACGAGGAGGTCTCCGCGCCAGATGTTGCCGCCACCAACTTCCTGGTTACCCTTACAAAGGTTCGCAGGAAGCAGACCTATACCATCCTGACCTTTGTCAACACCATCGTCAACGAGTACGAGGCCACCGAGGACAGCAAGAAGAACCACGTCGCCAAGGAGGGAGCCCTTCGCATGATCGGCACCCTGTCCAGCGTCATCCTGGCCAAGAAAAGCCCCATCGCGACGCAAGTCGAATATTTCCTAGTCCGCTACGTCTTCCCCGATTTCAACAGCCCGCAGGGATACCTACGCGCACGCGCTTGCGACACCGTCGAGAAGTTTGAGCAGCTCGACTTCAAGGACACAAACAACCTGCTCATCATCTACCGCAAGATCCTCGAGTGCATGGGCGACCCAGAGCTGCCCGTGCGTGTGGAGGCCGCCCTGGCCCTGCAGCCGCTCATCAGACACGACATCATCCGCACGAGCATGCAGCAGAACATCCCACAGATCATGCAGCAGCTACTGAAGCTGGCCAACGAGGTCGACGTCGACGCGCTGTCGAACGTGATGGAGGATTTCGTCGAGGTATTCGCCGCAGAGCTGACGCCGTTCGCGGTTGCCCTGAGCGAGCAGCTGCGCGACACATACCTGCGCATCGTCAACGGACTGCTCGAGAAGAACGAGAGCCGCGGCGACGACGACTCGTACGGCGACTACCTGGACGACAAGTCCATCACGGCACTGGGCGTCCTGCAGACAATCGGCACGCTGATCCTGACGCTCGAGAGCACGCCCGAGGTGCTGCTGCACATGGAGTCGATCCTGATGCCCGTCATCAGCATCACGCTGGAGAACAAGCTGTACGACCTGTACAACGAGGTATTCGAGATCATCGACAGCTGCACTTTCGCAGCCAAGAGCATCTCGCCGACGATGTGGCAGGCCTTTGAGCTGATCCACCAGACGTTCAAGGCGGGCGCGGAGCTATACCTCGAGGACATGCTCCCCGCGCTCGACAACTTTGTGCAGTACGGCGCGCCGCACCTGGTGCAGACGCCCGCGTACCTCGACGCCATGTTCGGGATGGTGCAGGATATGTTCCACGACGACAAGGTCGGAGGCGTCGATCGCATCTGCGCGTGCAAACTCGCCGAGGGCATGATGCTCTCCCTCCGCGGCAGCATCGACCAGTACGTCCTCGCGTTCGTCGAGATGGCCATGGCCACCCTGACCAACTCGGACGTCAAGGTCAAGTCGTACAAGATCCACCTCATGGAGATGGTCATCAACGCCATCTACTACAACCCCGTGCTGGCGCTGCACGTCCTCGAGGCCAAGGGCTGGACCAACAAGTTCTTCAGCTTGTGGTTCGGCAGCATCGACGCCTTCAGCCGCGTCCACGACAAGACCCTCGCCATCGCCGCCATCGTCGCTCTGCTAACCCTCAACCCTGACCAGGTCCCCGCCAGCGTGCAGCAGGGCTGGCCGCGTCTGTTGCAGGGCATCGTGCGTCTATTCCAGACGCTGCCTGCGGCGGCCAAGAACCGCGAGGAGGCGCTCAAGGACGACTATCCGCTTGCGGACGGCGCGTACAGCGATGAGGAGGAGGAGGAGGGCGTGGAGTGGGGTGGTGAGGATACGGCGTGGGCTGAGGAGGCCGAGGAGGAGGAGGATGCCGAGGGCAAGGATGAGAGTAGTGCGTACCTTGACTTTTTGAACGAGGAGGTAAGTTTTAAGTCCCGTGTGGTGTGTGGTGTGTGGTGGCATGAAGTTAACGGATATGGCAGGCGCAGAAATTCGGTAACCTAGACGATGAGTCTGATGATGAGCTCGGGGAGGAGAGTCTCCTCGAGACGCCGCTCGATAAGGTTGAGCCATACGGATTATTCCGCGATGCTCTTATGAGTACGTCCCCTTTCGTCCTATCACTTGTCGTCCCATCCGGTTCCCTACTTACCCCTTCCGCCCCCTTTTTTCCACTTACCTTTTTTTTTTTTTTTTT
>JPJV01001287.1:0-14494 GCA_000750745.1 Pseudogymnoascus sp. VKM F-4281 (FW-2241)
AACACCAGCTCCCCGCTCTCCGGCAGCCCGCTGAGCGGTCGCAACAGCCCCATAAACGGCACCCCAGGCAAGGAAAGCCGAGGTAGCCCATTCAACCCGAACGCGAGCCCGCTGCTCCACAAGACCTTCAATAACCAGCGGAGAGATAGCTACGGCAGTCCGAGCCCGCTCGGCAGATCCGGTGGAGGCGAACCTGGGACACCGAGCCCCAGCGGCACTGGCAAGGCTAGCGTTGGGCTTAACAGCAAGTGGTTGTATGAGAAGGGGAGGAGGACGAGCCAGGGTGGCTCTGGTGGGCGGCTGTTCAATAAGTTGGACTAGTGGGTGGGTGTGGTTTAATGGACGCTTGAGTTTGAGGCGGTGGGATGGGAGTACTGGCGTTTTATCTTTTTTGCAATTTTAGAGTTTTGGTGCATGGCTTGGGTCGCCGCGGCGGCTAGGAGTTCTTGTGTAGAAACACGATCGATGATCCACGGTAAAAGAACCCACACATGCATTTATGTGCACTTGAGACCTTTTGGGCCCTTTGAAATGATGATTAACACATTTGTGCAATTCTGCGTGCTTCTGGTTTACACTCTTATGTAATGACTTGTAGACACTTTGTATGAAAGTAAAGGATATCTTTTCTATCTCTTCTATCTCCTCTATCTCTTATCCCACCTCTATACCGTTTATAAAACCCCGTGTATAATGCATAATGCCGAAATCAGATTTGCCCTCATCTCATCGCCAGATCCAGTATGGCGACAACGCACACTGATGATTGAAAAACGCCTTGCTTATTCCTCCCAGATATAACCCCATCCCTCTACACCCATCCTGCGCTGCAGCCTCCTCCCCTTCTTTCGCCTCACTGGCTTCTCTCCCTCCTTTTGTTTTCCTTTCGACTTCTCCGAAGGCACGATCGGGGTTTCGCTATCGTTTCCTTTCGCATCGCCCTTCCACGTCCCAGCAAGCTCCTGGTCCGTATAGTACGCCTCGTCCATTTCCAATCTTCTATTCTGCTCGTCGAGTGTTCCACCAGCCGAGAGCCCTTCAGGTGTCCACGTCGTCGGAACCACAGTATCCGAGCTCCCAATATTCCTCTCAGACAACTGAGGCCTCTGCAGAGCAACATCAACAGGATCCAGCTCCTCCCCCTCATCGAAAAACCCGCCCTGCTTTTCACGCCCCTCCATATACGACACAGCTTCCTGCAACTCCCCCGACTGGTCATCATGCTTCCACACCGCCTTACTGAGCTCCCGCACACCCGCAACGATAGTTTCGGCATTCTCCCAAGGCAGCCCCGGCACACCCTTGCGCCGCGCAATATGCACAACGCGGTGCCTGGCCTCAGCCCACACTGGACTCCTAAAGCTACCTGAGTCGCCAAGCGCACCCTCAAACGCAGTGATGGATATCGGGCATCCGCCGCCGCTTGGGGCGGTAGTCTCAGTCGCCTCCTTTCTCACCTCCGCATCCGCACCGCTCCAGAGCCGCAGTGCGGCCTCGGGGCCAGGAAGCCACGCGAGCTGGAGAATGGTGGTTATTTCGGCCTTGGTGAGGGTATGGTTCGGGCATATGCGCTCGAGTCCAAGGAGGGCGAGAGAGAGCATTCCGGTGGGTGAGTCGCACAGGGCGTAGGCAAGGGTCAAAGTTAGGTCGCCCGATAGGTTGCTATTCGACATGCGTGTCGATTCGTCGGTGGTCGAAAAGATGGGACGCTTGAATGAGGAGGGCCCCGTGGCCTGGCGGTCGATCCCTGGCCTCTTCGGAGGATGATCCCGAGGCTCAGAGACAGTTGTGGCGTCAAGTTCTGCGGGACTGGGAATTGCTAGTCCCGTTTGATCAGATGGACGACGCGTTGAAGCAGTCCAGTCTGCTGACGTATATCCGAATATGGAGGCGTGGAAGAATTTGGCGAATGAGTACTTCAGATAGCTCAGCGGAGCACCTGTCGGACTCGGACTTAGAACTGCGGGGTCGATGATGTGAATTCCGAGGCAATTTGAGCTGTATCTCTCGGCGATGAGACGCGGGAGGTGATAGTCGATGTTCGCTGGACTGGCTGCCGCAGAGCCGGTGCCAGTGGTCAAGTACTGGCGATAACCCAGTATCGACATGAGGTGGTTGAAGATATAGGCCGTAGAAGCGAGGAGTGGGTCATTTGGCGACGTATTGAACGGGTCGCTGAAACCGAGGCCAGGAATTGACGGAACAACGATGTCGTATGCTTGGCCTCCATCGGCCGGCGAGTGGAAGGCCGCGAAGAGTGGCGAAAATGAGAGGTTTGTGAACGGAAATGAGGGGAGGACCAGCAGCGGGATAGCATTCCTCGACCGCGACTTCATGTGGATAAAGTGTATGCGGAGTGGCTTTTTATTCTCCGGCCCAGGAGGGGCAATGGAGACGCGGAATTGAGGAAGGGTATCGTTAAATAGTTGTTCTTGTCCGCGCCAGTCGTATGTTTCGAGCCTGCCAGTGAGTTAGGACCTCTGTAATCCGGGGTATATGAAGGGGTAAAAGCTGTCACGACGTACCAGTAGTCTATTAATGGCTCAATGATTGACTTGGGCGTGCCCATCTCCCATTCTCTCCCCTTCTCGAGCGTCAGATCATGCGGCAGCCGCGTTACCTCGAGCTTCCTCCTCGTGAGGTCGAGATATTTTGAGGAAACCTGAAAACATCTGCTGTCAGTATAATTCTTGGTTTGTTCGCCCCGCAACGCAGGTATGGGAGAGCAGTGAAGTACTTACATGGGCTCTATAGGTCCTGACCTCCTCCGGAGATCCTCCAACTTTTACAAAACTGTCATCCATGCTGCGTAATCGGGGTATTCCATATAAAATCCTCAAAAGGTGTATGTAGGATCGTGTATACAGAAAATGGTCAAACAGAACAAACGTCGCTGGAGCTCACATGGAAATTATCTGTTTCCAAGTAATTCGACAAGCGGCCGTTTTATTTTCTAACGTAGAGATACTAAAATGGTGGCGAGGATGGGGCCGATACGGTACCTCAGAGAGGTTAGGAAGGCGCGCATCGGCGTCAATCTAAGCCAATCTTATCTCTACCGATGGCGCCGACCCCACATTTCGGCTCTAACTAAATCAGCTCCGAAAACACTAAGCTAGATCAAGTTAAGCGTTATTGACTCGCGACCCCTCAACGACGTCACAGAGAGCAAGGGGTTACGTAGTTATTGGACTGTGGTTCTCCACTGAGGTACTTGCAAAAATACTTACGGCTCCTTATTACAGCATGTACCTCCATGGATAAGCGGGGAGCCGCATATGGTAGGAGTACAGGGCAGGGAGGAGGCGCAATTAAGCACGGGGTTATATTAACCGCTCAGCAATATAATAGGACAATAAATCACGCTCCATGGGGTATTTTACGGAGGATGTGATGGCCATAGTCTTCCCCAGCAATTGGAGCGATAGTCTCCAATCTTCCCCAGCTATTGGAGCGAAAATCTCCAGTCTCCCCCAACCGTGGAGTTTGAGAACTATGGTCCACGCGACCAAATTCACGACTCGAATCAACGCACCATTGAACCGACAAAATGCTACTAACATGTCCTATTTCATAACTGCGACTATGTTTCGCTCATCGCATTCCCCCACCCAGTCCAGCTCGGTTCCCATCCCATGAACGCCAGCGCTGAAACGGCAGGTACTAAAGAAAATCCGGCTCTGGACAATAGAGATAAACCTTTCAACCCTTCAGACCACAGCACTTCTAGGCGAGGCTGCCCTTGCCGCCCCATCCCCGCCTTGCGACGCCCCTCTGCTATTACCCTGCTGCTGTGCATTCCCCGTAGTCCCTCCCACCGCCAACTGCCCCACCCTACCCAGATTGATGCTGCCGATGCGCGACACGATGTTGCTACCCACGGCATCTACAGCACCCCTCGGGCTCGCCAAACTCGGTCCTTCCGCCGCGGTCTCCTGGACGCGGAAGAGACGGATTGATGTTTTGTTCCATACGCCCACTGTGCCCTTGCTGACCTGCATCTCACTCACATATACGAAGCTCCATAAGAGCGACTCGTACCAACCCAGGCTCAGTGGTGACCACTCAAAGAACTGGACGCGGATATCGCTTGGATCGATGCCATGCGGATGTGAGTCCTGGATGATGCGCAAAATCGACGTGCTTCGTTCGGTACCAGAGCCGGTGCGTGGGAGCAACGGCGTAACTTGGTCGATGATGCTCAGGATCGTGTGGAGCGGTAGAACTGGGAGCCAGGATTCGATCCATTGCGCGGACGGTTCAAATTGGCCGTTGGCGTTTTGAGTTGGTCCGCCAAGGCTGGTTGTGCTGTTTTGGCGTGAGAATGTTGGAGTGCCTGCTGGTCTTTTGCCTCGGGCTTTTTCAGACATGCCGCGGACCTGAGATGGGACCACATCGTCCACGTCAGATGTTATTGACGACGCCCGCGAAGGTTGGTCAGTGGGCGTAGAGTACGATGGTGTCGTAGCATGGCCATCACCGGTCTCCTGGTCGTCGTCGTCGTCGTCGTCTCCAATGGCAAATGAGTTCTCTTCCTCGGTCACATTTTGCTGGGAGGGGCGACGGTGCTGGTCCGTAGTTGGGCTCTGAATGCTGTCCAGGGAAAACCTGGGTAAATCGCTGTCGTTTGAATCTACGTTTTCATTTGATGCCTCCTTACGACGTTGGTTTTGCCGCTCAATTTCGGCCTGACCACTTTCGAGCGTGAAAGACCGTAAAGCCTGGAAGCGTTTCCTGTTCCGGATTACGGAATAGATGAAGTTTGGATTTTCTGTATGATCAGCTAGCGTTCTTTTTAAAGGGCATAAGGATATGTCACATACTGTGATATTGGTGCTCAATAATTGCATTCATCGACTCCAGCAGCGATTGTAAGAGTTCGTGATTACTTTCGTTTGCGAGGAGAAATGAAGGCGCGGACATGGATGCAAATAGTTGTTGGAGTTTCGAACTTGTGATTGCGTTAACGTCAACAAGATAACCAGAAATATTCGCGATGACTGCTAAAAGAGCAGGATAAACGGCCGATAGCTTCCCCTGACTCGTGGTGATAATCGAGTAGATAGACTGAATCAAAAAATCCGAGTATGATCCATTGAAAGATTGGATCCTGATACTAGCTGGCAATGTATCCTGAGCTAGAAATTTCTTGTTCAGACTGGTACCAAAATTTGGCTCCACGCTCAGGGTCTGTAGTAAGAATGCGCACATCTTTACTACTCCTTGCTTGGCCGGATCTAACTTGAATTGGACAATGTAGAATATTAGCAGTATCACAAAGTCGTGAGAGCGATCTGTATCAATAATAAAAGACCGGAACCGCTTGTTGCATTGGGTAATTTCCCAGAACAACTAGGATAGTCAGTAAATATTAGAACCCCAATTGATATGTGACATACCATGATTATTTCAGGTGCACACTTTGTCGAGGTATGACTTCCAGGCAGGTATGAGGTGTTTGCAACAATGGGCTGGTTTAATATCCTTGTCATACCATCTACCATGAACTGAAAATCCTGAGGTCTATGGAGGCGCCCGAGACTATGGGGGGTTAACGCACGAGCATTCGACACAGGAAGGGGCACTCACAAATGGCGATAATAATTCTTTTGGAGGTTTGATGGCCCAGCCTCAGGGACGGGATAAACCAATGCAACAAGAAGAAACTGGATGGCATATGTGACGAGTATTTGCTTGGGATCTTTGAAGACCATATGATTGTATGGGACTGTCCAACTTGCTGGGTTGTATTTTAAGGTCTACATATGTTAAAAAGTGTACTCTGCAGGACGTAAATTCAAACTTACAGTATTGAGCAAAGAACAAAGCACCGAGAGGACAACCTGCTTTTCAGGGCAAGTTGTAATATATGTAATCGCCTTGATTCCGACCACTGGTAGCATGTTTGCGCTCATATACATCGACTTAGATGTCAAGGTAAGGAGCAGCCTCAAGATCTCGCAGCGATTGCTTTCAAACTCCTTACTCGTACCAACTGGTGTGTTGCAACCGACCCCGCTCTGCCATATCGCGTATGAAACCTTGCTCTTGCCTGTTACCGGGATCGTGAACCCCCCAAAAAACAGGAGGTCAATGAGAGTGTCAATCAACTCTTCAGCAAGTGGTTTGGCATCTTCGTATTTGTCATCCGGGGGTGACGCCTTGTTCGGCGACTGAGACGCCTCTGTGTCGTCGAACAGCACATCTGGCGATATGGAGGCCTTCCTCGTCAACTTCTTTCGCGGGCCCCAAAATATTCTATCCTCCCATTCATGCAAACTGTCTGATTCGTATAAATATGGCAGAATTCGAGTGAGGACCCTTACGCAGTTGAGAGCGTCCTGTTCCGGAGCAAGTTCTGGGTCGGGAAAGCTTGGATGGTTCCGTAGCATGGAAAGCTGTGTGACGGTGACCACCATTAAGGTTTCCAGGTTTTCTTTGGCATCGTCTCTAGTTCGACGAACGTCAGCTGGAGAAAAAAGATTGAAGACATCTTCAGCGCTTTCGGGAAGTTCCCAAAACTGCCAAATATTAGCCAGGAGTAACCTTGGTGTGTATGATGATAGCTCACAGATGTCCAGTATGAGTCATCGGCAGCAATATTTCGCTCCTCGGAGAGCTTAAATATGCCCTTCTTGAAGACGAGCTTCGAGTCAGAGGCGCCCATGATGGTGGTTTCTGCGATTCATCGATGTGATGGTTGGCAGCAAGGGACCCCATAGAGTCCATTCGATTGACCGGGGTTCTCGCCTCGGAGCTACCTTTCTCCGGAAATGGACAGGTCCAGATTCACATCAACCGTGTAGATCACGATATTCCACATTTAGATTAAGTTTGAATAGGGTTTTAAGCTTCAATTTCTTAGGTTTACCGTGGCTGTGTATCTAAAAATTGCCGTGGAATTGTACGTTTGATTCAAAAACAGTAAAACCTTAGCTATGAAATAGCTGTCATGTGATCTGCAGCAGACTTGCCTTACTGGAGATGGCAACCCCAACGGCAATCCTTGGCAAGTTCGTGCCACCACAGTCACCTGCAATGTCTGGGGAAAAAGCCAGAGTCCAGCATACACTACCTTATCCGTCAAACTTTTATATCTATGTCCCTTTCTAAGAAAAGCGCCTTCTCTTGTAACCAATGCAGGAAGAGAAAGGTCAGATGTGGCGGGGAGCAACCTTACTGCAAGCGTTGTGTTGCACGAGAAGAAACTTGTGAATATAAATTACCTCCAACACTATCATATACCCAAAAGTTGGAAAGCAGAGTGGAAGAATTGGAGCGCCTTGTCTCAGAGTTACAAATACCACCAGCGAAAGAGGCCAGTGGATCCCCGCAACCTGGATCTCCTAAGCCGAGAAGTGGGCTTCCACCGGTCTCCTTTGAAGGCTTGAGGTTTGATAACCAGGGATCCATTACTTATCATGGGGCAACAAGCTTTTTCCATTTGCCGAATGCTACATCGGATAAGCCATACACTAGTGCTGCGTCGGATGACCCATCAGCAAGTCTTGATGGGGAACGTATAAGGCAGAAGCTCGTTAGCAATGCATGGCACCAGCGAGCTTTGGAGACATTTGCGGAAACACCGGTGAGGAGCTATTTGATAAGTTACATGTGGGAAGCATAACTGAATAGTTACAGGAACCATTTCAGTTTTTGCTTAAAACCCACTGGTGTTGGATCCAACCTCTCTTTAACTTCGTATATAGGCCAGCTTTCACACGTAGGTATCTTCCCAGACTCTTACCGCCGGCTAGCTAATTTAAGAGCAGGTGATATGGAGGTCTCGGGCCAGTATTATTCACATGCACTGCTAAATACTATGCTATCGCATTCCATTCGTTGGTGCAGAAAGAGCCAGATTAATCACTTGCTTCTGCCATATGAGGACGGTGAAGTATTCTCTCGGCAGGCACGCACCTTGCTGTTTGAGGAGCTGAGGATTGGACAAAGCAGCATTCCCACAGTCCAAACTCTTCTCTTGCTTAGTGCACAAGAGTGTAGCTATGGTAATCGAACCCAGGCGTGGTTATACAGTGGCATGGCCTTTAGACTAATCGAAGACCTCGGTATCTGCATTGACGGCCAAAAATACGCCGGCTCGGTGCGGTTATCAGATGAAGATATTGAGATTAGGCGTCGTCTGTTTTGGAGCTGCTACTTTTGGGATAAGATGATCAGTCTCTATCTTGGCAGGTCCCCGACGTTGCAGCATTCGAATGTTAACCCGCCTCAAATTATGTGTCAGTATTCCCCATATTTGTATTATCCATTGCTTACATGTGTATCCAGTGGATGATTCGGCAGAAAATGAGCTTTGGAGTCCGCATGGAATTGTATATCCCGAAGGCATGGAATACGCACCGACACAAGCCCATTCTATATCCTGCTTCGTGAGGATGTGCCAGCTCTCCGAAATATTTAACCAGATCCTCATCCACATTTATGACCCCTTGCAAGAAAACTCCGCGGACGAAATTCAGACCTGCCTCGAGGTTGAAGGCGAAGCTCTGAAATTGTGGTGGAAGGATCTTCCAAATTTTCTCAGGATCGATCCTAGAGAAATGCCGCTTCAATGCCCACCTAGCCATGTCGTCACTTTGAAGTATGACCCGTCTACTGCAATCAAGCGGCGTAACTTATTCTAACGAATCCTAGCTGCTTATATCATACTTTTACGATTCTCCTTTATCGCCCAATGCTATTCCAACGCTCGGAGGCCACCGACCAAAAGCCGGATCCGAACCATCTGATGGAGTGTATTTCCTCTGCCACTTCAATCATTGCGATATTCGACCTATTTTGCAAAACATTTGGAGACAGCTACTGTATTCTATCACTTTCTTACAGTGTTTATACAGCAGCTTCGATATTCTTACTCCAAATTCAAGCCGGCATGTCGCAGGATGAACAGACCTTAGCACGGCTTAAATTCTCCGTATACTCGCTTGAACGGGTGAAATCAACTAACCCAGGTAGGCATCCCCCCCTCTTTATTTTGTCTAGGCTTACGGGTTTGTCTAGTAATTGCCAGTGCATTGGATTTAATTACCAAGGCACTCGCCAAATTAAACATTGACTTCTCAGGACTTGCCGTTCAAAGTCTTACCCCTACGGGCTATACTCCACCTGTCCAGGGCGAATTCCTCCATCCTATAGCCGATCCGGTTCCAATTGTACCGCAGGTAGGTGCATATGGCGGTTCCCAGGATGCGTACATTTACAATTTCAACCCTGACAACTTTGAGGTGACAAATGAGATGCTGGAAGCCTTTTCATCTTTGGAGCCCGTCGATGCGACGGTCTCGCGATTGTGGTGAGAGGGCCATCAAACAACGATGAATCCCAATAATGCACCGTGTGACGCTTCTCAAAGGCTCTAAAGCCTAAGCTAAGGGATTCACAACATTATCGCTATATCACTTCGGAACATACTAGAATAATCCACCATAACCTGTTATCTTAGCATCGAACCGGCGTTGGTATGTTATGCTTTTCTAAATATTATCATCAGCTACTTCATTGTTGTCGGCTCTCTCGTGGTTAATATCACAAGAGGGCCTGCTGTCTGTTGTAAATACTATTTTTCATTGCTAACTGACCAGAGATCCTCAGCATTATGTTTAAAAATCCTATCTATCAGGGTATTATCTTCGCCGCACCACTCCACCATACTTTCCACAAATGGCTTGATATCCAGTCCTTCGTATCGTGTATGCGGCCAATCAGTTGCAAACACTATCCGATCCGGTGCTTTTCTCAACAGCTCTTTCGCTATAGGCTCCAGGCCCACATGTCCAGCATCAGGGCTCAACCGATACGGTGCTGACATTTTTAGATATGTGCTTCCTTGCGATAGAAGGTTGATGAGCGAATTAAATCCTGGGAGTGAGTATGGGTTACCATCGAATGGGCATCCCACGGGACCGGATAGTGTTGGGCATCCAAAATGATCCAAGCAAACCTTCACTCCTAATCTCGGCACAACGGTCTCTAATACATTCGCCGTATTGAGGGGGACATAAAGCTGCAACACCCAGCCATATGGGCGTATTATATCCGCATACTGTTGCAGGGTGGCTGTGAGCTCAATTGGATTCATCTGTTGGCCCACAGACTGCAGATTGATTCTTACTCCCCGGACCCCAATCCTGTGCCACACATCCAAAGTTGTAGATGTGATTGATCTCGGGTCGAATGCTACAACAGCGCGCCCGTTTTGGGGTCCGATCCTGCGTAAGGCGTCGAGCATGCACGAGTTATCGTTGCCATAAATTGATGGCTGGACGAGGACGATGTTATGGATACCCAGTGTTGACTCGAATGTTAAGGCCTCTGAAAGAAGATGAGGCGTCGGGGTATATTGTGCTCCTTCGGCGAGAGGATATTGCGTAGGGTCGACTACGTGCATATGGCTGTCCCATGATTTTTTAGGGATCTTTTCAAGGAGTAATTCTTGGATAGAAACCTTTCGTGTTGGGCGGGAGCCGGTCCAGTATTGTTTCCAAGATGATGCCCTGGCGAGAAAGAAAATAGGACGCATAAAACGCCTCATGATGGATCTGGCTAGGCCAAGCACCGATATAATCATTTTCTGAACAAGCCTCTAAGAAACAGTGTATATATTGATGAGACAAAGAGAGTTTAGAAAGAGGCTCGATGATTCGCGCCGCCACCGCATCACCAGGTCTTGTAAAAAATGCGGACATGAAAGAGAAAGTGGAATAGAAATATATACTTCAAATTAGTCCATGGAGATTATGACTCCGTAATGCATAATTGCGTGTCTTCGGCATAATTAAATTCCGCTAACCACCTTCTGGTCAAAAAGCAACTTTGCTAGATAGGTAAATGTTAAAGTCGGCTTTGGTTTGCCGCCTCGTTAGCCATCGGAAGTTGACCGAGAACGTGAACAGTGGGGTTTCGTACGACGCGTGCACGGTCTCGGCGAACTTCCGAGGCGAAACTTCATCCCCAACTTTACTCCTGTCAGCCACATGGCAGAGTCTACACTGCCGGTGTCGGGTTAGTATTTCTGGGCAACTTCACTTTGATGCCGAACCTGGGAATATATAACGGAATATCAGCGAAGCTCACATTTTGATAACCCCGCAGAATCCGCAATGAACATTGGGTCTCAATTACCCCACATATAACAGTTGAATAAAGCTGGGGTTGCTTCCCCAAGTTTGCCGTCACATTTTGGCACATTCGTTTCGCATTGCTTCTTATTTGCCTTATTTACTGAGATACCATGTTTGACATCAATCCCTATTATGTATTTACCATTCTGGTGATTGCATCAGGAAGTATTCCGAAAGGTACCGCATTCCAAGTCTTTGCCACTGCAGCCACTAACTCAATTATAGGATACGACGAGGGGGGTTTTAGTGCCTCTGTTGGATTGACGTCGTTCAAGAATGATTATGGGCTGGTGCCCTCACTCTGGGAAAATAACCCATCAGGCCTCGCAGACCGCAAAGCCAACATATCATCTTTTGGCGTCCTTGGTGCTGCGTTTGGCGCATTAATCGCCCTTACCCTCACTGATAGACTGGGTCGGTTACGATGCTGGCAACTGTTTGTAGCACTATGGGCTAGCGGTATCTTGATGCAGGTTTTTTCGTCTGGTATTGTTGGATTCATGCTGTTCGCAAGGATTTGGGGCGGGTTGGGGTCCGGAGGACTCACCGTCGTTGCGCCCCTTTATCTCTCTGAGATTGCCCCTGCAAAGACCAGAGGAATGATTGTAAGCATGTACATGGTACTGCTTCTCACATTCCTGTCAATTGGTACGTGTATCCGAAGCCTGTCGCTACAATGACACCACTAACGACGACCAGGCTTCTTCATTAATTATGCCGTGAATGCCACTATGTCTGTTGGTGCTGCTCAATACCGCGTTGTCCAAGCTATACCGCTCATTCCCGTTGGAATTGCCTTCATATGCTCCTTTTTCCTGGCCGATACCCCACGATGGCTTGCATCTAAAGACCGTGGCGAGGAGGCTTTTGCGGTGCTTGAACGTCTCCGCCACTCTGATAAAAGCGATCATGCCTTGTCCGTGGAGTATGAGGAGATTCAGCAGCAAATAGAGTTGAGGCAGCAAAACCTAGCTGGGGTCCCAATATGGACCATCTTCAAGGAAATCGCTACGATATCGACATATCGCAAACGATTTCTATTGGGTGCTGCTATGCAGACTGTTGCACAATGGAGCGGAGGAAACGGAATTACTTATTATATTCCCGAGGTACGATTTAATGTGTTCATGGCTGATATCTGCTAACAATTAATTAGATATTCACCTATGCAGGCGTAGTTGGAACCAATACCTCTCTGATCACTTCAGGGGCATACGGTATTGTAAAGCTTGTATTTACGCTTGTATTCACGTGGGGGCTTGTCGATGTATTTGGACGCCGTCGATGCATGCTCACTGGCCTCGGACTTCAATGCATTACCCATGTCTACATGTCAATATATATGTCCATCTTCGCCGACTCTGGCAACAAGCCAGCATCTGATGCAGCCATCGCGTCAGTATTCATCTACGCTGTTGGGTGGTCAATCGGTCTCTGCACAGTGCAGTACCTCTATGGCACGGAAATATACCCCACGCGCATTCGTAGCGTGTGCTATGCAACAAACATGGCGCTGCACTGGTTCTTCCAATTTGCGGTCGTGCGTGTAACGCCGAATATGTTTGTGACACTTGATGTCTGGGGCGCCTATATTTTCTGGGCTATAATTTGCGCTGTTGGATTCATCTTGCTTGGGATTTGGGCTCCTGAAACTAAAGGAATTCCAATGGAAAGAATGGAGGAGCTGTTTGACGGCCCCTGGTGGATGGGATGGCGTGCTAGGGTTGATTTATCATCCGAGGTCAACGTGGGGAGCAACGACAAGGACGAAAAGGACGAAAAGGAGAGGCTTCGCCTGAAACAGATAGAGAAGTCGTAGGCTAGCTTGGCTATATTTCTATCCAAATTCTCTTGCCCTTCCAATTACGATAAGTCTACACTGAGATACACTTATAACACCGCCGTTCGGAGGAATCATACTACCCCCCCTGTTCCTAGTAGGCTATCCCTCATCCAGAAGGAGCACGTCTTGGCATGAATCAATAATAGCCAAAGTGATAGTGCTGACAAATGCTTGTAGCTTACAAATAGCGATTAAGCTTTTATAAGCCGCAAATACCTAAATGACATGACGTTCAATATGAACAGATCAAATTAATGTTGTAGGAATAAAAATGATGTACTATTGGTGCTGGCCCTTCCATCTCATGAATTCCGAAATCGCATACACCGTTTGCTGCCACATCCAAGGCATTGCTTCATCTCCCAAAAGTATCTAATGATGGCGTCAAACGGGCTGGGAATAATCCAATTTATCAATACGTCTCACCAAGGTGAAGCTATATCAGCAAAGGAGCAGCGGCGAGCAAACTCGCACGCGGCCCGTATAGCTCATGCCAAAGCAAGACGCCTCCGTACAATTGAGTACCAAGCTAGTAAAGCTAGCCAGACACCAAAGGGTACCCAGGGAGCTGAGGATCGAAGTATGATAGCTACAAGCGATGTGCAGACAGTCCTTGACAGCGCGGCGGGGATAGAGCAATCGATACTGCCCAGTCCTGTAAGCTTGTTGGCATCGGATCGAAGAGACCCTTTTGATAGCTTTGGGAGGCCCTTCAAGCCAATTGAACACTTTCTACTAGATCATTGTAAGTCTTTCCACCGCCTTCATCGGTATTGTAATGAACATGCCTGCTTTTGATATATCTAACTCAGTCTAGACGTAAGGGTTGTAATTCCACATATGGACAAAAACTGCAACAAGCTTGTTGATTCAGGGAAATATGTGAATTTGATGACAGGGGAGTGGGTGCGGCTTACACTCACCAGTGTTGGTACTCAGAATGGCATCTTTCTCGCCGCCTGCCGGCATCTTGCGGATCAGCAGCAACAGCACAATTACTTGCAGCTGGCAACCAAGTACAAGTTGTACTGCATACAAGCTCTACAAAATGCAATATCTTCCGAGGTATCATCGATGATTAGTGATTCGACTGTTGGTATCGGTATACTAATGGCATATGATGAGGCGAGTAAAACGTCGCGTTTACACTTCCAGTTTTATTCTACTGACGACATTTTGAAACTCTAGTTATGGCTCGGTGATATCTCTATGACAAGATGTCATTTGCAAGGTATCGTTAAGATGACGGAGCATAACGGCGGGATACATACGCTTGGTTCAAATGGCTTTCTAGAGCGCCTCATCCACAAGTTTCTCTGGGAAATAACCCGACATTAGAGCCTATATAATGTACAATGAACACCTTGGATGCAATGCAGCGTTCTAATTGTTTCAATGTCCGTGCGCGAGAATACAGAAATATAGTTATTTAGGCGACTTTATATATGTTCCGGCCCAACCGCAAGCAATTAATTAGAAGTAAGAGCATTCAATTGATCTATATAGC
>JPJV01001290.1:0-17791 GCA_000750745.1 Pseudogymnoascus sp. VKM F-4281 (FW-2241)
TTGGTGTTTTCGTGACCAGCTCGCTTGTGTGACCAGCTCGCATGTGAAATACGTTATTCTTATATATATATATACACACAACTTCAAACAAATCCTCTTATTTCTCTCCCCTGCTTCGTTGCCGCCGTCATCGACAGGGAAATAGCGGCATCACGTCGCAGACTGAATGGTCCTGGTTTGAGCATGACCGTGGATATCCCAAGTCAAATTTCCAAAACAAAACATTGGACTTGTGGGTGGGACTACGCCAGCTCCGTCGGAGAGCGCCGTACGCAAACTTTTGCGCCCTGGAACCGCCAGAAGAACTACGTAAACGGTGGAAAAGCTGGCCGTAAAGCTGGATTCCTTATCCAGATGGAAAGAGTGAGTTGCATCTGAACTGTGGAAAGCAACTACTCACTTTCTTCTGTTCACAGCTGCAACATCGTCTTAGATCCAAATGAGAGTGGAGATCCGAAACGAAAAAAGAATGTACATGGACATCTCAAGTTTTATTAGATTTTTATTAGATCCAAGATCGCTTTTAAGCACAGAGCGAGGGCGTCGAAGATCGCCATGCAGGTATACTACTTAACTTCTTTGATCGTTAGCCACTTGCTTACAGAATGATATAGAATGGACTTCTAGTACAAAACAGGAATATGAGCAAACCGATGCTCTAGATGATATCAATGAAGCCTTTCTCGTTATTCAGGATATTCGTCGCTCTCTCAATGTCGGTAAATCGCTTATTACAGACCCGCGCTTCAAGAAAGCTAAGCAGTTAATTGGCTCCTGCAGTCAAGTGGAACAAATCCTTGCCTGCAGTCGAAGTAGAACCAATGGCGGGTACAGAGGACGAGGAACCGATGACCCCCGAGGCCCGGTACAGACTAGCAGAGGAGAGGTTGAGGCACAATGCGGGGAGTTCACGTCCTGTCGATCTGTGGTATGGTCATGCTATTAAACTCGTTTGTCCCAAATTAGCATGTCTCAAATGTTGCAAAGCGCATTCTCAATCACACTGCAATTCCTGAGTCGCATACCATATGGCTCTGGATTGACACGTTCGTGACAATGCGACATAGCCACCGCTTGGACACATAGAGCTGGAACTCTTTCACTGCACAAAGGAGCGAATCCTCGGGCACAGTCTAAACTAGACACTTGCAGCTGGCTTAGTCAACATTGGCTTTGCTGGCAAGGGAGGTATGCGCCTAGCGCAGCACAAAGGAGACAACGTCTGCTCCCTTGCTTATTTTAGGATCATAACAGCCCACAGCGAGGGTTGTCTCGCCTTTCCACGGATCGACAGTCGGAATCGAGAGCCACTTGGTGGGAAGCCTTATTCTCCTGCCCTCCGCCACAAGGGCAAGAAGCCCACGACGAAAGGTAAGCCCCTTCCCCTTATAGATAGATTGAAACTAACGGACGAAAGCTTGCGTCCCTGACGCCCTCTCCCGCCCGCACCACCTGCGCTACCCGCCGTAGCCGCAGTGACATCGCCCCTGGCATGGACACCCCTCCTCACCACCGCTCCTGCTCACATTATCGAGACTGCTATCAAATCTGGCATTCCTGGGAGCGCGTTTGGCATTATAACGCCGTACCTCCCCGCTCAGGCGACGAGGCTTCACTCTATAGGAAAATGCAATGTGCACCAGTCCTGACTGTTGTGGCTAGTATAGAGTTCTCTGACCCCTCCCGCCTTGCTCTATCGCCTGCTCCCGCCCGCTCCCACGTCGCCGCCGCCAATAACGCCCGCCCACGCGCCGCTCCCCGGAATTTGTCCCCTTAGAACGGCAAATGGAATTGTGCAGTAGAAGGATGCTCAAATTTAGCAGCTCTGTCGACAGGAAGAGCTAAACATCAACATGCTCAAGCAGCCATGTCTAGAAAGCGCAGCTTTAGTAAGGTATAGAAACTCCTATTTTCATTTCGTCATCCAATATTTTTCCTCAAGTCAAGATTTTGGAACAGTAAACGTTCTTTGATGAGAAGCAAAACAGTACAACTATTCATCGATTTTGGGACAAGAAATATCACTCCTCGTTTACACCAAATCCGTACTTCCTAATGGATCAATTGAACACTGAGAATCCACTAATCGTTACTACTTGGTCCGTTTCCAACCACACCGATCTACTCGATTATCCAACTCGCAAGCGCCTTGGGTTGGTGCAAATGTCAGACTTCTCGAAGAAGCAGTCAACCAAATTCAGCGAGCTTCACCATGAGATCCGTCTATCAAGGAGACCGCCTTCGAGGAGTATAAAGAGCGTGTAAAGTCTTAGGGTAGGAGAGTCCTAGGAAGCATTACAGCCAAGAATAGAGTTTCTCTACAGAGCGCTGATACCCTTGGAAACCAAGAAGCGGCACAATAGGAGGGTCGATTAATACACCCCCCCTATTGTCGCTAGAAAAATCCTAGATTTTTTTTTTACGAAGGTCTTCAACGTACCTGGAATCCGCCTTGATAACAAACCATGGGTACACGGTACACTATAAGCTAACCCGCCTCGACGTCCTTGGCCCCGCTCACCGCAGTCGCATCAGCGCTGCAATCGAGATCTGTGGTCCGTCGGTTAAGTTGCAGTGGTTATGTAGCCTGGTCGGAGACGTGTGCGTGGAGGGGAAGAGGAATCTGATTGTGTTCTGTTCTTGGCCGGCCACTTGGTGGTTGGTAGAGATGCTGCTCTACATCGTTGGGGTACCCGTCCTGAGCATCAGAGCAGCGCATGCCGCAGCGACGCGAGCAGATACACACGAGGCCTTCAACGCCCCCACGACAGTCGAAACGGTCCTCGTAACGAATCTCCGCCTCGGGGCAACTTCCATGAATCTCCAGAAGGGCTGTGCGGATTTGGTATTCCTGGAGGTACCCGAGTCTGGCAATACCGCGGCACAAGGCATCGGCCGGGTGCATCGTATTGACCAGACTCGGGTACAGCACATCTATATTATAACTGCCAACTATACATGGGACCAACACCAACAGGCCCGGGCGGCCCTAAAGATGTATGGGCATATCGCCGGCCAGACCCGCATCACCATCCCTAGCCAGGACATCCTAGCTAAGGCGATAGTGTTACGCGACGCAGGTTGGCTGGCGAGGATGACGAGCCCTTGACCCCTGAGGCGAGGTATAATCTTGCTGAAGATACCCTCCGCCACGAGGAGATTGTGCGCCTATATGGGCAAATGTTTGGTTTGCGGTCCCCGCAGGACCAGTGGACCAGGGAACGGGACCTGGTGGAGAAGGACCTCCTGGCAGGTGAGGTCGGCGCGGTGATGGAGAAGCCGGGTATGTTAGCGCGCGACTTGACTTCAATCAACTTACACCGACACGCGAGAGAGCTTGTTGGTGGGTCTGAGCCTAGTGTGCATGAGACAGGGGAGAGGCCACGACCCTTGTTCTAGTGTGTCCAAAGTTTGGATGGTGTTTAAGCGCTTGGCCAGAAGCCTTGTAGGTGATAATGATACTACATCACTGCAATTCGAGATAGCGGTTAGGTCAGACCGGATTAACAAAGAGGATAGGCAAATAAACTTGGCTGTAGCAGAGGAGAAGGAGGGAGGGCGACAGGACTCAGCAAGAGTTGGCAAAGTCTGATATAAATAAGAGGCAGCCTGCAATCATAAACGGGATGTGGGACGGAAGTAGGGCGCTGATAACTTCGAGAACCAAATGGATGCGGACAAACAAGTGCTCTGGTGGAACCGCCATTTCCATGGCGCGGACACTCCAGACCTGGTCTTGGCAGAGGCATATGCCAACGACTAGCTACGTAAATGCTCAACTCCGCTACATGTCCTCAACCGAGCAACGGATTCAATATAATAATTGTATATCCCAACCTTTCACAAATATAGACCTAAAAGTATATATGCCCCTTTTGCCACCCCGAGATCCTTACGTGAAAATACTCTCCGTCCACTGGTTCACCGCCATCCCGGAATTCTTCTCCGCTAGATCAACGTCCTTTAGGAAGTCGAGTGGCATCCATACCCTATTTCATATGTCAGCTTTGTTCTATTCCGCATACCGAAAAGATTGTGAAGAGCTTACAGATGTCCCTTGACAGTATCCAATTGCTCACGAATCTCCGCAGCCGCACGCTGCTTATCAAAGATATGCCCCGCAGGATGTCCCTTAGGCGGGAGGTAATTCTCGTAATCCTCGAATGTCTTGACGCAGTTATCCGGGTCCGCCTTGTGTCCATTAGCCTCATACTCTCCTCCAAACACGCACACGGAGCTAACTCACATGGAACAACTGCCTAAACACCCTCGTGTTCTGCGTCGCCCTATTCGTCCACATATTCCACAGCTCGTCCCCGAGCGGATCAGCCACAAACTCATAATGCTCGTCCTCCTGCGCATCATTCTTCGTCGGCGGCGGCTGCGCGTTCGGGTCGTTAGTCCCATCGAGCTCCTGCGGAGGCAGGAGACCCAGGTGCTCGCGCCACAGGTAGCGGCGGAGCGTGGCGGCGTGGCGGCCCGCTTCGTAGGGCTGGCCGTTCATGGTGCTTTGGATGAGGTCGGTGTCTTCCATTACGATTGCGAGTTCGCTGTCGTGGTACCCAATTTGAGAGCGGTCGTTGATGTTGGAGCTGCCGCAGATGGCGATGCGATCGTCGACAATGAGGAGCTTGCCGTGAACGTAGAGTTCTTCTTGGATCCAGAGGTTGGCCTCCTCTTGCTCGTCGCCCTCCCAAGCTTCGGAAGAGAGACTCGGCTGATTGAGCATGGCGTTTTTGGCAACGCTGGTTGCGTTAGTGGGGGGGCTTCAACTACTGGATGAGATGCTGGGAGGTGTGGGACAAACCTGTCTTTACTCTGGGGTTGCCTGCCATCACTCTCATCGCGATGCGCCTCAAATCTGCGAATGGCATCTGTCTCCCTCTCTTGCTCCGCAGTGTTTGGGGCCTGATAGCCCGGTTCACCGGGTCCAGGGACACCTTCTTTGCCGTCCTTTTTCTCCCCATCAATTCCATCGCCCATTATCTTCTTGGCCTCGGCCTTCTGAACCTCCTGGTATGAGACGCCGGACTCCTCCTCTTGTTTCTTGACCTTGGGGGTGACGTTGAGGCGATCGTAAGAACGCAAGTTGAAGAAGTAGATGTACTGCTCAGGGTCTACACCTGCTGCTTTGACACGTCCGTAGATCGAGTGCTCGCCACGGCAGATGGACTTGTATTGGTAGTCCCTATAGCTCGTCAGTAAAAATGACACTTTATTATTCAGGGGGTGGAGGAGTCTCACATGATAGCACGTGTGCCGGCCGCAGCATCATCTCTGAGGTCGCCAGCAAATCCTGGAACCTACAGATTACCCTGTTAGCTGGAGTAAATTAAGGAGCGACTTGGGAATACGTACCGCTGGGATGACCAGAATTATCCTGAATTTGCGGTTCTCCTTTGCTGCTTTGAGAATGGCATCGACGATTGCCTGTATTGTGGGTCAGTCTCTAAATTCCACAGCCTATATGCATGATGTAGGGCACTTACTGCTCCAATTTGGTTCAAGACTGGAGCCTGTTCTTGACCGGTAGCAGTCTATAAATATATTAGCACCTTCCGTAACAGGACGCTCCACAGCCAGTAGAACTTACAATGAAGAACTGGTTCTCAATGTAAACATAATGCTCCGCATTACGAATCAGCTCACAGTATGCATTCTGGATACTATGCTCTGTGAGAATTCCACTACTCCAGTCATCGCTGCTCCGTACAATCTGCGCCTTGACAGTGCCCTGCTTCCCAAGTTTCTTGGTTGAAAGCGGAGTTAGAGGGTGCTTGACATATCCACCCACAGGGTGCCTCGGCCTCTGGACGCCAATGATATCTTCGTTCTCTGCCTCTCTGCCTTCCATGATTAACCATGGGTAGTCCTTGTCGCGCTTGTATTTGTCTCTCTTGACGAAGTTCCAGCGGCTGGTGAAAGTATTAGAAAGAGAATAAAGAACGAGTTTGGCAAGAAAGCTTACAGGACGAAGTGCTCTGCGATATCAATAACGCAGTCTCCGATGACGGCCATGGCGGTGTCGTGCCATGGCATGCGTCCGTACTCAGCTTTGCTGATTTGGTTCTGTTCCCAGTCATCCACGTTGTGGAAATCCATAACACGGTTGTTATTGAAGTCCCTAGAAAATGTCAGCAACTTCTCTGGGAGTCGTCTTCGGAGGCGACACTTACTGGCCAGGCCAAATCTACAATCTCGTTAGCAACTAATCCAGTCACTTGAAAACGGGGGTAGCTTACCTCCTCTGCAACACCAGCAGGATGCACATCAGCAAGTGCGTGCTGGTGGCTATCCCAACGCCCAAAGCACAGATCCAAGCCACCAATAAAAGCGATAGCGTAATCGATCACAATGAACTTTTCGTGATGCGCCCAGTAGAACGTCATATCGGCAGCATTCTCAAAGACGTTGTGATCTGGGTGACGCATGAGCACGATATTCCCGTACCCGGGGCTACCTTCCGGGCAAAGGTCTCTCAGGGCTTTCTTCGTGTGCTCCGAGTTGCAAGTAAGTGCGGCTTCCACCTCGCGGTATACGCTGCGCAAGATAATTAGCGACATTCGTAGCAGCTTCCTAGGGGTATAATTACACTATGAAAATCTTAACTCCCTGCTCAGCCTTCCGCTTGAGGATCTGGTCCAGGCGCCATTCCTGGTTATAGTATGGAGGTCGTCGGAGGAACAGCTCGGGCGAGAGCCACCAGTCCTCAATGTAGATCGTCTCTTTCGCCTCCTCGAGGGCCACCGACACAGCCTTTGTATTGTCAGCTCAATGCGCGCGCAGGCGTCAGAGAGTGCTTACCCAGAAGTAATCCCGTCCATCCACGTACCACTTCACATCGTTATCGTGGCGCTCCGGCGCAAACGACTTGAATCTGTGGTTCTCTGAAATGGCTGTGCGCTTTTCGTCTGTCGCCTTTTCGTGCTCCTCGTCGTGACGGTGGTTTCTATTGAGCTGCTCCCATTAGCTGCGATCAGGATTCTGGCATTGATGAACCTACGAGGTTTGCGAATTTGCCCAGCTCATGCCTGGAATCGTTAGTTGAATGCGGGGTTACTGGCGGGGGGCGACTTGCTTCTTGTGCTATTGCCTGGTCAGTAGTTGGTCTAAATGGCCATAATTACTATGCAAAACTCACAGTCATTGAGATTTTTATATCTTCCAAGCTCGTGTTCTCGAACTTGTCCCTCAGGCGCGAGAAGGGATTCTTGAAGGCACCCTTCACATCGTGGGATTTCTCGTCCGCTGGGTCCTGCGGGGCATCTGAAGACATTCTGGCGATTGGCAGGCAGGCAGTGGTGGTTCTGGGAAGAATACAAGTCTGCGCGAGACTGCACGTATATATATAAAACGGAGTGAAGATCAGAGGCGATCAGGAGCGAGATGCAAGGGGGGGATATGTAAGTTGGTATCTGTCAATGTGCAAGTGGGGGACCCCTCAGTACTGTCTAAACTGTGTACTCTAAACTAAAAAATCCCAGCACGCGCTCACATGTGCCGCTCGCTCCGAAATACGCTGTGCGGCCAAGGTACGGGCATGTGTTAGTGTATTAATTCCAGTAGTTGCAGTAAGTGGCAGACACTGGCGCATCAATGGCGCATACGACTCGTTCACTAATTCGAGATCCACTCCAGCATATTTCTAGTTTGAGGGCGGCAAAGACGCGATGACGTATACGATGCAGAACTTGATTGCCCATACTGGGTATAAATAACCTCGCTTGTTGCAATAAAATAAGATAAGATAGACATGGTCTTGGCATCAAGTTTAGTTGATGATCATAACTAGTCTTCAAGCGCTATATTTATATATATTTATATTGATATTGGTTTATTTATTTATTTATTTCCGTTCACTTCTGTGCTTCAACCAAATAAATATAATAAATATAATGAATACATCCGCTTGTACCTCAGCTGTCCTGAGTTCCAATGTACTCGCCAGGAACACCAATCCCATCATGAACCAACAAACAGTAAACAGTGGCTGTCCAACCAGCCAGCCAGCATACTCGGCCAGCCCGACATTCTCTGTTTACTGCCGCGTATACTATACTATACTATAAACAAAAATCCCACTTTAACCTGCCCTATAATGTGGCTAATACTCGCTCTCACGGTTCTAACAACGTGGCTAGCACTATGGCCCATCTGCTACCCCTCAGACGGCGTCTCCACATCCCAAATCTCAGGCACCCATGCATCCCCAGACCGCCAACCCCACCATCTCACCGTCGACCTTCACGCCCACCACCACAACCACCAACCTCCATCCACCACCGCCACAATGCCAAACTTCCTCGACACAATCAAGCGCTCCTTCGTTGACGTCTCCGTCAACAAGGACAAGGAGAATGCCATCAACACCACCGAATTCCTCGAGGCCGCCGAGTCTCTCACCACCCTCTTCGGTACCCCGCTCTTCCCTCCCCTGAATTGCTTCAAGCTCTGATACCCCATTTTCCAGATGTTCTAGGTTCCGTGGCTTTCCAGCCCGTCAAGAACGACATGCTGGGCAACATCAAGGTACACATTTCCTCGTCTTCGTTCTCAGAGCTCATTCAAGATACTTACCCCGCACTAGAAAATCCGCGACCGCCAGCTCGCAGCCCCTCTCGAATCCGAGACCCTCCAAGAGCTCGTCGTCAACGAGCTCAAGACCAAGAAGCACGTCGCCACTGAAGGCCTCATCTGGCTCGTCCGGTGCGTTTCTCTCCTTCCCCATACCCCAACCCCCACAATCGACCTGACTAACACCTCCCAGCGGCCTCGACTTCACCTGCATCGCGCTCTCCCAAAACGTCCAACTCACGACCGAGGAGCTCTCCGTCTCTTTCCGTAACGCCTACGGCTCGACCCTCAAGCCCCACCACAGCTTCCTCGTCAAGCCCATCTTCAGCGCTGCCATGTCGGCGTGCCCGTATCGCAAGGACTTCTACGTGAAGCTTGGAGATGACGAGGCGGCAGTTCAGCAGGGGCTGACGGTGTGGTTGAAGGCGCTGGAGACGCAGGTGGCTATCTTGAAGGGATTCTTGGACAGGCCGGAGGCGAAGTGGTAGGCGGCGAGAGTGAGGATAACACGTTGGTGAAAAAAATTATACTGGAAGAATTGCTATGATTAGCGGTAACGGCCTATATATATGAAGCAATGAAAATCACTGGTAGCTTGGATTATTCTGTCGGACGTGATCCGTGACAGTTCATTTCTGTGCCATTTCATGTCCGAAGTTTATCCTCACCGCACTCTAAAATTTATACAGCAGGGCACGTATTTTTACAAGTCAAACAATTGTATTGAGTGTAATTCTAATGCGGGACTTCGACTGTAAATCAAACAATCTCTACAAAAACCGCTGTCACAACCGTGTAGCCAAAACTCCTGATAACTCCAATTTCCACCAACTCCCATTGCGCCTATCATACCAGGACAAAGAAAACACAGCCACCGAAACTCAAATTTCGCAATTCCCAGACACCGCTCTAATAACCATGAAGTCAAACCCGCGATATATATCCACTTCTACCCACTTAGCGGAGCTGTCCATACCAGACAATGAGCTGACGGGCCTCTGTAACTCAAGAATATTACAACCACAGCGATGGAGATTCCATAACTCCTGCACTTGATTTCCTTTGTCGTAGCCACAGAGGGTCTCCTGGTACCAATCTGCAGGCTCGCCAATTTCAGCTGGTCGTTACACTCCAGCATCCAGCCGATCAACGAATAGACTTGACAAACGAAATCCTCCATATTCCAGAGCACAATCCAAGGGCGATTTCCCCGCGTTATTCCTTTTGTTTATACTCGCCCCGTGATCGAGGAGTAGCCTTGCTATGGCTAGAATCTTCCGTTTTCTATCCACTGTCATGATAAGTGTACGGACTCCCACTTCCTCTGGCGCTTTAATCGGCATCCCCTGATCAACGAGGAGTAGCTCGGCTTTTGTCACCCGCCCGTCCATTACAACCCTGTGTAGTGGAGTTCCTTGGACATTCTGTAGATTGACTTGTGCGCCGTGGTCAATGAGAAGCTTCACTATGGCAATGTCGTCTCCGTCCTTTAGAAGTAAAGTGGTATGTAGAGCGGTTGAACCCCCTTCCGAATGTATGTTGACTTGTGCACCGTGACTAAGAAGCAGTTCTACTGCAGCAAATTTTAAACCTGCTGCAGCCCAGTGTAGAGGAGTATACCCGTTGGAGGTTTGTGCGTTTATTTGACCACCGTGACGAAGAATAAAATTCAATGCAGCTAGATTGCCAGCCTGTGCGGCATGATGCATAGGAGTCCCTTGACTTTTGGCGTTTCCCTCAATATCTGCACCATAACTAATGAGCAGTTCTGCTGTGTCAAACGCATCGTGAGCTATAGCATCGTGTAAGGGTCCGAAGCCGCTATGGTCTTCTGCATTGACACGTGCGCCATGTTCGAGGAGGATCCTTGCGACGGCGGGACTCTGCGTTGACGCTGCGATATGCAGAGGAGTATGGCCATCGCCGCTTTTGAAGTCGGCTCGCGCGCCATGGCTGAGAAGTGCGTTTATTATTGGTAAATAACCCCATTGCACAGCTAAGCATAATGGAGTGTACCCTTCTTTGCTCTCCACGTTGACAAGTGGATTATAGTTCAAGAGAAGCATTGCTACGCGTACGGACTTTTCGTCTATTGCTATATGCAAAGGGGTTGAGCCGTAATGAGTTTGCGCATTGACGGGTGCACCATGAGCGAGGAGAAGCTCCGCTATATCCGAATCTGGCCGTTCTGCAGCCATATGCAGAGGAGTTGAGCAATCATCGTCTTCCACGTTGACTCGTGCACCGTGTTCGAGGAGCAACTTTACAACTGATCCACTGCATTCTTTGGCGGCATTATGTAAAGGGGTGATTTTATATCTATTCCTCTTCTCCACATCCGTGCCACGCTCAATAAGAAGCTTCGCCATATTAAAGCAGTTATGGCCATTTTTCAAGAGGGCCAAATGAAGAGGGGTTCCGTTATAATTGCTCATAAAAATGTGCGCATAATCTTCGCGTGAAAAAACTTCGGAATTGTCGGAATAATCGGGTTGATTATAGGAATTGACATCAGCTCCGTGATTAAGCAGAAGCGTTGCCATGTCCAGATCACCCTGGTATGCAGCAATATGTAATGGAGTTGCTGCGCGGATATTTGAACTGTTGACGTCCGCTCCGTTCTCGAGCAGGAACTTTGCTAGGGATAGGTTGCCTTGTTCTGCTGCTGCGTGAAGAGGAGTTCCCCAGTGACCAGGTGAATGTTCCACGTCAGCCCCATTGTCAAGGAGTAGCTTAGCCACAATCTCGGTTTTAGCAAAATGCAGAAGTCCCACGGCCGATTTTGACAGAAATTGCGATTCTGAATCAAAAATATGTTCTTCCTTCGCCGCGCTTGTACCGAATTCAAGCAATAGTCTCACCCCTGTTTCATTCCCATAAACAACACACCATATCAATGCCGACCACGAGGAAAAGTCGACATTGTGCTTGTAAAGAAACACGAGGAGAAGATGATAATTTCGAACACACGTCCTCAAAAGTGAAGAAATGTCCTTCTCCGTCTCCAATTGCTTGGCGATCAAAAGAAAGACCTCGGGTGGCAATTCTGAGAATGACATGTTGGAGAAGTTTGAAAAATAGGTTTGTGGTAGATTTGTATCGACTTTCAAGCAGTGAAGAAGGACTGTATTGGAGAAAAACTGGATTTCTAGGAAACAGCAAACATTTGATGAGAAGATATAGTAGCTCAAGAAAGAGAAATATGAAAAGATCAACACAGTAACAGCAAACGTTTGATAAGGAGACATAGCAGGTCGACAAAGGCAAAGACGAAACTGTCAGCAAAGTATAAAGTAAACGTTTGATGGGATATAGCAGGTAAAAATAGACGAAGAGAAAGCGATTAACAAAGTAACACTTAATGCATCTGATATTGAGTTGGAATTTGAACTGAACCGTTACTTCATTTGCCTATAGTCCCGTGTCATTATACAATAATCAGAGCACGATCTCTCTCCTTTGCGCTGGGGCACAAAAGAGGATTCAAACTTATCTTTGGAACAAAGATCGCCTTACGGCCCCATACAAATGCGGTCATTTTGAGGCCCAGAGAAAGAAACAATTTGCTGTGGCATCCATGGCAAAGGCTTTGGATACTATGCTATCCTTGGGAATAAGTCTATCGTCGTAACAGCTGCAGGTCAATCAAATCAAGGAGCTTGTGCTTGATTTTATGCCTCATATTATAGGCCACAATCAAACGAGATTATTGCCAACATACGGTTACTGTACTGACATTCTGGCAACAGTTCCGCACAAATTCTTCATTAGAAAGGGTCTTAATCTATTATATTGAGTAAGAGTAAGAGTAATTGATAGGATTGTTGACCTAGTTCAACAGTTATGAATTCTGATAACAATATATACAAAGAAGACGTCGACTTCGCAGGGTTGGCGTCCCAAGATGTCGAATTCAAGAACATGTAAGTTTGGTACAATTGTTCCATTCAGTTGTAATACTTCTTTTTCCAGCATTCCAATTAATTCCACCGTCCTTTGAGACTTACTCTCTCAGCCTAAAGCCAAACGGCCAACTTGATTTCAGCGATCCCGAATCCGTCCAACAACTCACAAAGTCCCTTCTAAACCGAGACTTTGGCCTGAAACTCACCCTCCCACCTGACAGACTATGTCCCGCTGTTTGTCCCCTATTCCACTTATCCGCAACCCCTTTCTATACTCACAAAACCCAGGTCCCAAACCGCCTCAACTACCTCCTCTGGATCCAAGATCTTCTCGACACCAGCGCCCCCAACCCCTCCCTCACTGATACCCACGACCCCTCCCGCCCCGTCATCGGCCTCGACGTCGGCACGGGAGCAAGTGCTATCTACCCCCTCCTAGGTTGCAAGCACTATTCCACCTGGCGCTTCGCCTGCACTGGTATTTCTCCTCCCTTTGAACCCAACGTTTCCATGTCACGAGGAATCTAACAGATACAGACACGGACCCTCACAGCCTCACCTATGCCCGCCAAAACATCACCCAGAATAACCTCTCAAATCGGATTCGGCTCCTCCAAACCGAGCCTGAAGGTCCTCTGCTCCCACTCGACGATTTGGGACTTGACAAGTAAAGCCCCCCCCCCCTCAGATATCGGGCAAGAAAGCTAACCTATCCACAAGAATCGACTTCACCCTCACCAACCCCCCCTTCTTCACCTCCCCAGATGACCTCCTCGCCTCCGCCACCCTAAAATCCCGGCCCCCATCAGGTGTCTGCACAGGTGCACCATCGGAAATGGTAACTCCCGGAGGCGAAACCGCGTTTGTCGCCAGGATGATCGCTGAGTCTGTCCCACTAGGACAGCGAGTGAGGTGGTTCACGGCGCAGCTTGGGAAATTGGGGAGTGTCGCGACTGTGGTGAAGGAACTGAGGGAGAGGGGTGTGAAGAATTGGGCAGTGGGGGAGTTAGTCCAGGGGAGGACGAAGAGGTGGGTTGTGGGATGGAGTTGGGTGGGATGGAGACCCGCGGTGCGGGTTGCCAGGGGGGCGAGTGGTGTGGCGGGTGGGGATTTGCCATTTCCTAGTGAGGTGGTGGTGACCAAGGTTGCGGTGGACGGGAAGGAGGTGGGGAGGAGGGTTGATGAGGCAGCGAGGGGGTTGGGAGGAAGGTGGAAGTGGGATGGTGAGAGGGGGGTAGGAATGGGGTTTGTGGCGAGGAATACGTGGTCAAGAGCTGCCAGGAGAAAGGCGGGGAGTATCGAGGAGGAAGGGGATGAGATGGCGTTTGGGTTTAGAATTTATGTGAAGGAAGTGCCTGCAGATGCAAGGAAGTCAGCAGAAACGGAGGTGGTGGTGAGATGGCTGAAGGGGGATGACAGCGTATTGTTTGAGAGTTTTTGCGGCATGATAAAGAGGAAAGTAGAGGCGCAGTAGACCCCATATCGCTTTGTTGCTGAGCATTTCGGCAGCAAATTTTGTTCTCAACTTTTTCAGGGGCACCGTACTTTTCCGGCATCTGGATTGCTGGTTTACGAGAATATAAGTCCCAATCAAGGGATGTTTATAATGAAGATCATTGAAAGTGGTTTCAAAAGGCCATGGAATTCGTTGTAGTGTTGTGGATAATTTTAACTTCCATTTTAATTATTTTCCAGGAGAAAAACGAGAAAATAAAATATAAAAGAATCAATTTGTATTTATCTTAACCAGCAGCTCCTCCACTATAATAGATTCTTCATATAAAGATAATAATATGACACAAGATACTAATAACGACGCTATATCATACATTGGTACACGTAGAAAGCCCCGTGACCGGATAGTCGATCTCAGGGGTAATCGAGGATTCTTGCATTCGGGCAGCCGCAAAACCTCACAGCGATTTCTACAATTTTCTCCACACTTACAGTTCCTACTAAAACTCCTGAACCGCAATAGGATTCCCATTTCAAAGCTTTGCATTAGAACAAATAAGAGCTTTTGCGGCCAGTCAACGCCATATCTATCTATCCATACCAAGCACCGCTACATCGAGGTTCCACCGCACAATCACCACCTCAACTCGCATCCACCTCTCCGCCCCCAAACCTGGCCGAACAAACAACCAAGCTTTCCCCCATCATGCCCCTCCCCGGAGTGAAAACAAGAACAAAGCTGCTGCAGCTGCGGCACAAACCAACGCCGACTCCACATGACCAAACACGCCGACCACCACAGCTGCTCACCCCGCTCCATCACGACAACGTGCAACACCGGCACTGCATCTGCACCTTCAGCTACCACAGAGCCATGGCGTGCGATGCGAGGGCATCCAGCGCCGGGAGACCCGGCAATGGGTGGGAGGAGGTAGATCGTTCTGTCAAGTGTCGTCGAGTCTCATCAAGTCCTATTTTGTATTATCAGGTCCTACCTCGCATTGAAAAGTTCTGTCTGGTATTATCAAGTCCTACTTGGTATTCTCAAGTTTAACCAGTCCCATCATTCCTCTCTGGTCCCAGCAGCACTGCCGTGTGACCCCTCATACCTAAGCGCAAGGAACACACATTACCTCACTACCTCGGCATCCTCACACACACATCCCCTCCAGCGCCCGGAATAGTGATCCGACCCTAACCCTCGGAACTTGTACAGCAGACAGACAGAGATACAGACAACAGACTGCATTACAAAGCATATCTCGCACAGCAGAACGCCCCGACAGCAGCACTTCCTGCCGAGGAACAGACGGAGGAGGCGGGCGAGGCCAAGATAGGGTATGATTCAGCGCTGCGAACACAACGGTGAGGCCAGTGTCTTTCCGGCGAGTCTGGCGTGCGACGGGTGGAGTGTCGGGATTTGGACTTGGGGACTGTGTGCTACGGTGGGAGCTGGGAGGAGAGGAGGGGTTTCAAAGGGCAAACGGGGGGTTCCTCTATATTGGAACCCTCAGTATTGGTATTGTGCAACGGGGTGGTTCGTGGGTGTTGTTTCCGACGAGGGGGATCGGGTCGCGCGGGAGGTAGGGAAAAAGGAAAAAGCGCAACCTTGAGTTAGGGAGGGCGAGTTCGAGCCGAGCCATCGGACCGGGCTCACAGCAGTACGACACTCTCCGTCCCGCAGTTGAAGAATGCAAGAGCAGATGTAGAGTGATCCTCCCTCCCTTCCATTCCATCACAGTCTCGCCCTAAGTTCGTCGCGCAGGCCCCCCCGCCTCCCCGCCACGGGACACGCCATGTTGAGGACGAGGACGCAGATCTAATGCACTACCGCTGCGCAGCAGCAGCAGAAGCAGCACCACCAGCACCACCACCAACCACCACGCACCAATAAACCGCACACCCCACTGCAGTCTCACTGCAGATCTCGCCAGTGAGACCACTCGCGCAATGTCTCGGTCGCGCACACGTTCCCCTGCCTTGGAAACGGTGTGACGCGACAGTGCTGCATGGGGCAGTCACGCCAATGATGAGAGAGGTTGGGAGAGCAATATAGAGATGGAGGAGGGGGGCGAGAGGACGAGAGAGAGAGGGGAGATAGGAGACGAGAGATGTAGATGAGACAAACTATACCTCCAACCCAGTACCGTGTTGTCGTTGCACAGTTCGTGACGTGAGGGGGTGGTGGGTGGGATACTGCCTACTCCGCTGGCACCCGAGCTTGGTACCAGTCTGGCTAGGCCTCTGGATGGCTGGGCAGGAAGGTCTCATCGTCGTGCGATGGGAGCTGCCGTTCCACAGCCGCTACTATAGCCTTACTCGCGGGACTCAGTTCCACGGAAACCTTGATCGCGGAGCGTTAGGTGCGGGAGCTGGTCTCAGAGCTTACTCCGCGCGCTGGTCCTGGTCCTGCTCTGTCTCTCTCCCGCGAGACTCCGCGTGCGGTTCTGTGCGTGGTGTGCGGCGGGCGGCGGGCGTGTCTCTCTCGCAGTCTCTGCGCTGTCTCGTTCACCTGCTCGATCGCGATGGGGGAGGCGAGGCGGGTTGGTGTGACGATTGTGTAGCTGTGGGTTTCCGAGGGCAGTGGTGGCGGGTCTGCGGTGGTACTCTGTGTCTCGGTCATAGGACTGCTGGTGGTGGGCGGGAAGAGGTCTGGATTGGTATCTGACCTGACGAGAAGAGGTCTTCGTGCCTGGCAGGTGTGCGCGCCATTGGCTCTGCCCGCCGTTGTCTTCTCATCACCTTTTCTCATCACCCATCCCATCACGACCGAATCTCCCTCCCCACTTCCTCCCGGCTCGACCTGCCCTCCCCCCTCCGAGCTACTCCGAGCTATATCCCAAGCTCCCCCCGCCAGCGACGCCTCCAAGCTCCCGAGCTGGCTCTTCCCAAGGTAACCGTCACTCACCTGTCGTGTTCTCCTGTCCATCGACCCGCTCCAACATAACCTCTGAGACAAACGTCCGGCCGCCGGCCCCCACCCGTTCCGTTGCCCATCCCCGCGGCGAACGGACGGCGCCGTTAGATCCCATATGAACATCCGCGATCGCGCCCGCCGGAGATGAGACAGCGCTAGGGGAGCCGCTAGCGGATTTCCCAGTCAGTTGGTTGGACGGCATTGTACTCTTTATATCCATTGTGTGGTACCAGTGACCGTACATGGCGGACAGTACAGCGCTGTTGTTGTACCACGCGGCCGGCAAAGGATTTTGAAGTTCGAGGTACTGCAGCAAGTATTGCAAGTACAGTGTACACAGTTGCTGTGCTGCAGCCATAGACTCGAAGGTATTCGCACTCGCACCGCAGTTGTGGTTAGCGTGAGCCGACTAGCGCCCGAGGAGTGCACGGACTCCGGAGCTACTGGACCGGGGTGCGTGACAAATACTTCTGGCGACAGGGGGCGGCGAGGCTGTTTTGGGGATAGACCCGCGTGTGGGCGGCTGAGGGGCGGCAGGCAGGCAGGTCAGGCTGACCTTTTTTTGTTTGCAGGAAGGGGCGAAAAGGGCGAAAGGGGAGGAAGGGATGGAAAGGGTGGAAAGGGGGTGTGTTGAAGGGGGCAAGAAAGGGGACAGGAGGGTGCCTTTTCAGTTCAGTTCAGTTCAGTTTAGTTCGGCTCGGTGAACTGAACTGAACTGAACTGGACCAAGCTCTCCCTTCCTTTTCCCTCCTTGCCCTTGCCGGACTCAGGGGAAAGAAACACCAGCGCCCTGAGCTCACGCCCCCTAACCCCCTTCTCCCGCATCAGTATCAGTCCGAAAACGACACATCTCACCCCCCTGCATCCCAACTTTCCACACCTAACAGATCACGCATATGCCACATCCCATCCTAACCCATCCCATGCCACCCGCCAAGCC
>JPJV01001303.1:0-11785 GCA_000750745.1 Pseudogymnoascus sp. VKM F-4281 (FW-2241)
CACCCCCCACCCCGTCGTACCAGCCCTTGAAGACCGACCCAATCCATACCCATTTTCCGTCCCCTCCTCCCCCTCAACGCCACCCCTCTAAAACCACTACGCCTTCTTCCTCCTCCCCCTCGCGCCCTCCCCACCCGCAGCAACCGCACTCCCACTAGCCCTCACAGCCTCCTCGACCGTCTCCCCCAGCGCTGCCTGGGCGGGTACCCCCGCGCGCCCCGGATCCGCCTTCCCGATCGCGGGCGCGGCGCTCGCGAGCATCTGCTGGAAGGGGAGGGCGACGAAGTGGCCGGCGCTGTCGAACCAGGTGGCGAAGGGGCGGGAGAGGGTGGTTGTTGTGGCGGTGGGGGCGGTGGGGGATTGGGTGGTTATGGTCAGGTTGTAGGTTGGGGTGTGTTTTTTGGTGGAGGTTGAGATGGAGATCTGGGGGTGTTAGGTGGGTTCTGGTTGGGTGAGGTGGGCGGTGGGTGGGAGTGAGAGTTGGGAGCGAGAGACGGAGTGAGGGTGAGAGTAGGAGTGTCGGATGGGTGGCTTACCTTGTCGCCAGTCTTGCTTGTCCCGACATACACGGTTCCCCCTTCCACGAGCCAAACCCAGAGTGTTAGCGCGCCATTGAGAAGCGTGTAAAGCGTGACGGCTGCCGCGGTGTAGTACTTTGTCGAGTCGAAGCCGAGTTGGTAGTCCCAGTAGAAGCAGGCGGCGCAGATGGCAAAGGCGGAGTAGCCGAGCGCGAGGCGCACGTCACCGAGGGTGTGGGACTGCTTGAATGAGAGGGAGTTGAGGTAGTTGGGGATTGCGTCGTCGGAGGTGTTTTTGAGGTCTGGAGGAGTTAGTTTTGCGGTTTGGTACCTGGGAGGTGCTGGGGGGGAGCTCAGGTGAGAGTTGGAGTGAGGAAAGTGGTGGTGATATAGTTTGGGAGGTGCTGGAATTGCATATTGCATACCTGACAGTGAATGCACCGTAATCTTCGCATTTGGGTCCGCCATGGCTGATGCAATGTTGTTGCGTCGAGAGTCTCAGCGCGCAAACAACTTCCTACCACGAGGCTGAAGCTCGCGTTGGCGTTTCCGACAATCTGGCTTTAGGACAGGCCAGTGACGCGGAAGGCTCCGCTTAGCGAAAGCTACTCTCAACGTCACCCCTGTGCCACGAGAAACCTTCAGCAGTACCACCTCGCCGCGGCCGCGCAGAACAAGTCAATCAATATGGCGCAAGAGGTTGTGCAGACGATCCGAAGGGATCCCCAGTTATTGTGAGTTGACAATGGGTTTGCGCGCGAGATTGGCGCTGACGTGATTGCATAGTGTCTGGATCCTCTTCCCCATCATCACGGTTATGGTACATACTCCCCCGCAGCCCGCCTCAGACATACATATCCATCTAACACCCCCAAGATCTTAACCGGTGTCCTGCGCCACTACATCACGGTCCTCATCACCTCGACGCCGAAGAAGCTTGACGTTCTGTCGCTCCGCGAGCAGCGCTCGCTCCAGCGCGGCATCACCTTCCGCCAGAATGCCGACGTCATCTCCGATGCTGCCTTCCTGGCGCGCAAGGACACCCTCGTCTCTGCCTTCCAAGCCGGCGCCTACCTCAAGAACCCCGATGCCAAGGGCAAGCCGCCCGCGAACCCCATGTCCGACCCCGCCGCCATGGAAGGAATGATGGGCATGATGAAGGGGAACATGACCATGATTGTGCCGCAGACGCTCATTATGGGCTGGATCAATGCTTTCTTCAGCGGATTTGTCGTTTGTTCGTCTTCCCCCCGCGCGTGCCTTCCATGATCCCATAAATTCCGGAGAAATCGGAGTAAAAGCTAACACACGGCAGTGAAACTCCCGTTCCCCATTACCCCGAAGTTCAAACAGATGCTGCAAGCGGGCGTTGCGACGCGCGACCTCGACGCTCGTTGGGTGTCCTCCATCTCGCTGTACTTTATCTGCTTGTTTGGCCTGCAGACTGTCTTCAACTACCTTCTTGGCAGCGACAATGCGGCGAGCCAGGTGGCGCAGCAGCAGATGGGCGGGCCGCCGCCGGGAGCGAATATGATGGGACCTGGTTCGGACCCGGATAAGATGTTCCAGGGCGAGGCGGAGAATATCGAGGTAATGGCGCACCATTATATTTTGGATGGGGTTGAGGATAGGTTGCTTCAGAGCGTGAAGGCATAGGTGGGGGGATGATAATGAATGGCCGTGTATAAATGTATGAAAATGATGCTATCGAATAGACTAGAATTGGCATAGTTTGGATTACATACTTTTACACAACAACAAAACGTTTAGGCAGATATCACGAACTAGCACATATGTGTTTTTCAGTTTATATACAGGAAGGTAGGCAGAACGGAAGGGTTGAGAGACGGACAAGAATGATCTGTATAGTATTTGTAATCTAAGGCTTAGGGAAGCCTGCAAAACCAGCAGATACACAATTTGCTCTACTCATTTTCACTAAGTCTGTTTAGCTAAATAGCTAACATCACCTAAGGCGCACCGTACACTAAGAGATATCATATCGGACGGTCACAAAGTAACACATACGCGTAAACACCCACGATATCGTAAACATTTTCCTCGCGTTGACATTCATCACAATCAGGCACCCGAAGCTGTCACGTCACCAACCACGTCGTCGACAACAGGAGAAACATTCACCCGCCTTACTATCCCCAAAGCGCACCTTTCCGCCCCTCAGCGCCTCACGACGCCACTGAAGCAACGAGTCTCTTATAATTCCCCCGATTTCCTCTAAATCGCCCAATGGCGATGGTAGAAGTGTCCCCGTAGTATGTCGACGCGTCTAGAGCTGACCGCGGGAGCTCGCCGCGTCAGAGAGGCGTCGCAAGTGGCGTCGTGTTGCGATACTTGGCGGGAGCTACCCCGCCCAGCTACGACATGAGCATATGAGATGTAATACATATGTCATATAAAAGGACGTAGATATCCCAGATCCCCATCACAACCTCACAATCCTCACAAGCTCATTCCTCACTCACTTCCTCACTCACTCTCACCTTCAAACACGCACAACACAGTAAACCCATCTCCAAGCACCCACACCCATCGAAAATGCTCGATCACGTCGGCCTCACCGTCCCCCCCGCCAACTTCGACGCCGTCGTTGCCTGGTACCTTGCCGCCCTCGCCCCGCTTGGGTACACGCAACGCCTGTCCGTCCCCGGCGCCGGCGTCGCGCTCGGACCATCTGACACCGAGATGCCGCTGTGGATCGGGTGCACGGCCACCGAAGTCAAAGAGGGCGCGCACGTGGCGTTCAAGGCGGCTGACCACGAGACTGTGAGGAAGTTCCATGAGGCAGCGCTGAAGGCGGGGGGGAAGTGCAATGGGGAGCCGGGGCTTAGAGCGGAGTATCATCCGGATTACTATGGGGCGTTTGTGTTCGATCCTGTTGGGTGAGTTTAGTGTTTTGGTGTTGGTGGTATGTTTGACCTTGCCCGTGCTAACTTTAGCATAGGAACAATATTGAGGTAGTGGATCATCTTCGACACGATTAATTTGTCGGATCTGTGTGAAACTCTGAATGCGGGATTGTAGAGTAGCATTGTGGAGTCTTTTGCTTGGGGGTGATATATAACTATATAAAATCCAGGACGTTCGTCTTCGAATATTGATGTATCATCCTGGTTTGATGCCTTGTACCTTATATAATGCAGCACGACTACCCGCAGAGCCAGCCCCTATCCCAACTAAACATCAGTGCTCCCCTCATCTTTCCCCGTGAAAATACTCCACACCCGCTTGCTAACACTCTTTCCAACCTCTCTGTCGGTGAACACCCCATCCTTATTTGCGCTCTTCCGCACATGTGTCAGGGTATCCTTCCCCTCCTTCTTCAATGCTTCAACCAGTGTCTTGACACTTGGATACTCCGCTGCAATTCCGTATGCAATGGGCGCCGTCACGCGATTGACCTCCTGCAGCATCCTAACGTAGGTATCCGGTGCATCTTCGCCAGTCTTGATCTGTCCGGTCTCCATGCAAAATGCTGTGTCGAGGGCCATACGTTGGCGGCTTTGAGATGTTAGTTATTATGTCTAATGTAAAGAGATGGAAGACTTGCCGGTAAGGTATGGTAGCGATATGCTGCGTGAACACCGCGAACCACTCTGCCGTCTCTACCAGAGCACTCGTGTGATGAATCAAAACGCCATGAACAACCTGCAGCCGCAACAACGCATCCTCAATCATATCCTCATCAACATACTCGGCAGTTTTCTTCCTCGACCTCTGCGAGCTTGCTCCCCCTTCCTCCTCACCCATCTGTCGCCTCACCGCGTCCGTAAACTGGCGATTCCTCACATTCCTATTTTTCCGCATCCACGCAGTCAGACCCTCAATAAGATATATTATATCGAACCCATCAAATCGCCTCTTCATGCTCTGCACGTGCGCGTCAAGATCCTTCCCCTCTTCGTTCGTTCCGAGGGCCACAAATTCGGTGGCTGGCATGTAGCAAAGAACATGTTTCTCATCTTCAATCACCGTCGGCACAGGCTCCCAGTGTCCCTCTGTTTCGTTGTACTTCGCATCCACCTTTCTCTTCCATCGTAGTACATTTTGCACGGTGCCACTACAATCCCACTCTAGGTAGCTAACTCCTATCTTTCCAAAGAATCCCTCAGCCTGCTGCCTGAGTTTCTCATCGAGACCAGACGGGAACATCGCGATCATCTCGGGCGTTGCGACTTTCTTATCGACGCGCAGGGTGTTGACCTTAGCTAGATCCGCCGCAATCTGTTTGTCTCTCGCCCTTCCTTCCCGAACCAACCGCTTACGCTCAGTTTCAGCCTCCTTCTCGGCCTGCCTCTGCTCCGCGGTTTTGACGATACGTTTAGGCTTATCAATTTTTGCAGCACTCTTGGCGGCATCAGATTTCGGAGCGCTATACGTAGAAGACACATTTTGAGGCTTGTCACGAGCAATTGCGGATACTTGGCCGGACGCAACTTGGGATGCCATCACAGCGATATCTGGCAGGTCAAAATCCGAGTCGTTGTCGTCGAACACGTCTCGCGTCACGTTACTGACAGTATTCGCAGGTCTGCTTTCTTCAATTTCAGATAGATCCGCTTCACGCTCCGCCTCTCGCCTCCGCTGACGCCTCCTCTCTTCAGCGAGCTGCAGGAAATCTGGCGACGATGTAAACGTGATTGGGTCATCGTCAAAAACACTCGTTGTCGACCTCTTCAACCCAGTCGCCTTCGGCGGTCCAGTAGTGGTTTTGGAATACGCTGAAGCGGCTGAAAAATCCGAGACTACCCTTCGAAAACCATTGTCCTTCAACGGCGGCAGCGTTGCAGGTTCTGGCGTCACCCTCTGCTTTTTGCTTGGTGGGGGGTGTGAGTCCGCTGGCGGGATCATCGTATCCATAATGCCAGCGTCAAAAGAATCGTCGGAAAGAAACATAAAATCATTATGCTGCGGCCTTTTAGAGAGAGGCGATGGCCTATAACCGGTCTCGGACTCTGGCTCAACTGGCAGTTTGCTCCAATCCCAACCAGTGCTCACCGGCGCGCTGCACACTGCCTTTGATAGAGCAGCTGGCAACGGGGACAAATTTTCGTCGTCGAGATCTATCCACTGCTGCGCCTTTTCATTGCTGGTACTCTTAACGCCATCCCGTGAATCGCTCCTCTTGTCGCGGCTTGCGATTGCGCTCACCTTGGCACCCACAGACACAGCTTCGGACGCTGCAGCTTCGGCGAGCCTTGCAGCCGCCTCTTGCGGCGCCTTATGCGTGTTTCTCGGGCGCACGATGGGAGCTCGAGGTGGCGGACTCGAGCTCGACAAGAGGTCAATGACTTCGATAGGCATGGCGTCCTTTGTTTACCACCCCCTATAAAGATCTGATTTCTTTTGCATAAGCCCAAAGATACTAAGACGCCGTTTCGCACCCCCGAAAACCCTCGTGAGCAATTGAGGTCGTAATCGCGATCCCGCGCGACTGATTGATTTCGCGATTAGTTGTTACTCGTCAACCGCGATGTCGACACGTACTGACGCGAAGAACCCGCGTCATCACATGACCACGATTAGTGAATTTCTTAATTTGTGTGACGTCCCTGCGTCACCAATATAAAAAATTATGAGCCCGATAAACTGTGACATAGGAAAAAGCTACCTATACTATATATTACAAGAGTTCCACCACTATTCATATACAAATTTTGGACACCCTTTCAAATCCACTACTTCTAAAATCTAGCAATCGCGATTTTGGTAAACATATTTCCCCATCTCCAAATTTTTATCCCCTCCGATACCCCGCCGAACCCCGCGCTAAAATTGTGAAATCCAGATAAATATCTCCAACCCCGATCCCAGGGCCAACAGCACTTGCTCCCTTGCCTAGAGGATCCCCTATTTGCCGATCTCGATCTCCGTAATGGCCAGCTCCGAGCTCCCGCCGACATGCAAGGTCGTCCTCGCCGGCGGAATCGCCAAGGGCCTCTTAGCTGAGGTGAAAGAGGGTCTATCGACGCTGAAGAGCAAACCACGTGTGATAGGACTTTTGGCCAACGATGATCCTGCGGCGAAGATGTATGCTGACTGGTCGTCCAAGACCTGCATTGAGAAGTGAGCCGTTCTTTATTTTGCCGTATTTCTTCTATTTCAATTCAAACCCATATTCCAGCCATCACGTGGTTCTCCTTTCACCCCCTCCATTTCGCCTTATAATTTCTCCTTTCTACCCTCCAACCCCCCCCAAAACTCCCCACGCCACTCCAAACCACTTTGGCGAGAACCTTCACTAACGCTTCCAAGCGGCTTCTCCTTCGACCTCCAAACCGTGTCCAAAGACGCCCTTGAAGACGCCATTCTCGCCGCCAACACCGACGCCTCCATCAACGGTATCCTCGTCTACTACCCCGTCTTTGGCGCCACCCAGGATCGCTACATCCAACAACTCGTCGCCCTCGACAAGGACGTCGAAGGCCTCGCCCACCGCTACGTCTTCAACCTCTACCAAAATATCCGCTTCCTCGACCCTGCAAAGACGCTAAAGTCCATCCTCCCCTGCACCCCCCTCGCGGCCGTAAAGGTCCTCGAGCACCTAGGCGTATACAACACCATCCTCCCCTACGGTAACCGCCTGCACGGGCGCACCATAACTGTAATCAATCGCTCCGAAGTCGTCGGGCGGCCCCTCGCTGCCCTCCTCGCCAACGACGGTGCAACGGTCTACAGCGTCGACATCGCCGACGTGCAGCTTTTCACGCGCGGCACGGGCTTGAAGCGCGCCCACCACGCCGTTCACGAGAAGCCGGGGTGGGAACTGAAGGACTGTCTCCCCCTGAGCGATGTGGTGATCAGCGGCGTGCCGGGGGAGAAATTCAAGGTGCCTACTGAGCTGGTGAGGGATGGGGCGGTGTGTGTGAATTTCTCGAGTGAGCGAAATTTCGATGGGCCGGCGATCAAGGAGAAGGCGAGTATCTACGTACCGGCCATTGGGAAGGTGACGATTGCGGTGTTGTTGAGGAATCAGCTGGTATGTCTCTTTTACTTTCTCTTCGTTTTCGCGTTTATCTGCACATCACCTGACGCCCCCGCCAGCGCCTCGTACAAAACCAAGCCGCCCGCCCGGCGGCTATGGAGGCCGCCGTGGAAGCCACAAAAGCCGAAGTCTCCGGCGTCGTCACCCCGCTATGAGCGCTGTCCGTTCATCGCCCGTCCATTTCTACAAACACCAGTTTGCAGATAGCGATTTGGTGTGGGGCGAGGGAAAGGGAGAAAGGGGGGGAGGGCGAATGTTCAACATGAAGCAATGAATGAATAGATTTACCGTGATGCGCGGTAAAATAAAAAGTACACAGACGGGTAGTTGTTTGGGAGTGGGACGCGCGTGTATAGAATTTCTCACGTAACGTTATTTTGGCCATTAACCATTCGTCCTTGATTTCCCAATTTAATCATCGTAACCAACTTTCGTTTCGCTCAAGGTTGGAGTAGATCAAGCAAGATGCGGCACTCTAGGCGAGAGGAAGCAAGGTGCGGCATCCCCCGTGGGTGTAAGCAGGCGCATTAGCTTACTATATGAACACCGGTGTCCGAGAAGCGACACAGACAAGACAACGAACACTGACTTTGGATACTAAATCAAGTAGATAGAATAACTTTCAGCATGGTAATAAAGATTGTGTATTATGTCTCGTTATCTAGTAAGGGACTCTAGCATCTATTTTATTGAGAAGGGACTCTAGTATCGAGTTATTGTTCTATCTATAGTTCTCTGGGAACCTCCTTTGCCTTTGGTCAGCAATGTCTGCGAAGTAGTATTTATGCTGCGTTCTCACCTTCTCGGCAACGTTCTGGAGTATTCATTTCCCACCACTAACCCGATCCTTGTCTTGTCGAGCAGTATATGTTGCCAATGGGTGGCCTGGCGAAGATAACCATTCTTCCACTCGAATCTGGTACATCTTATTCTTCTCATCGGTGGTCATGCGGCTATTGGCGACGGTAACTCCAATAGTTGTCGTGCTTTGATATGGTCGAGCACTAGCCACGCAGATGTCAGTTGCTGCGAATTCAATAAAAGAGGAGATTCAACAAAGCAATTTCTGTATCATAGGGCACTTGGAAGGTGAGGAGAAATGAACACAGTTGGGGTTTACCAAATATAATGAGATTCAGACCCCTTCACGGCGCCAGTTGAAGACATTGTTATCAGTTATAAGTTATATAGTCGAAGATTGTCGGCACGTCTGAGATTCCTGCTAAATGGTCCTTGGTTGATAGAATCCATTGTCAAAAATGCAAAGAGAGAGACTGCCTTTATACGTCTGCTCCGTCTCAGCACGGCAAGTAAGACGAGGACTTGCCATGCTGAGACGTCATGGACCATTGGGTGAGAAAAAAGGATGCAGTCAAGTGGAGATTGTAAGTCGGTTGATCGCCGTCTGGACCTTCCCTTTCCCCATGGCGCCATGTCACCCAAAACCCATGTGCTGTCTCCCCAGCTCTGCGGGTGCGTTTCTGTTATTTCTCGATGCCACCGGTGACAGGGATCGAGGCCCCAGTGTTAATACTTGCCGCGTCCGTACGCAGTAAGTACTTATCAGGTTACGAGGTTTATTCGAGGCACCGGATCGGATCATAGAGCGCGGATTGGATCAAGAACGGGGAAAGAGGAAGGCATTGCATGCCCACCCATGCACGCGATCTACGTTCCCATGCACGCCCTGTCTGCGGAACCCCGGGCATGGGTAATGTGAGTGGAGGCTGGTAAAAACTAGTTGCTGCTTCAATATTTCGCGTGTATCATTACATGTTAATAACAGAATAATAGCTACAATGTATTGTAGTTGAGCTTTTAAAGCAGACAAAACTTCTATGATCGTAATATAGCCTATAGTTAATTATATCACGTTTTTTCTCTCAAAAATGAGCTGTTCTAGGTAGCCTTTCGTTGTGTTGATATTGTCTGCTGTAGAAATAACAAAGCGGCAGGTAAGTCCATGACTATTGTAGTCTTGTCTGTGCAGGGAACTTGTCTGTGGACCCCTCTTGTCTGTGCAGGGAACTCGTCTGTAGAGTTCTAGTATATAGACAGCGGTGTCTACCATAGTAAATTAGATGGTGGACACGTAGGTGTCTACCTAGGTGAGTCAGCAATTCACCCGCTAATTCAGACACCGGTGTCCATATACTAGAACTCTTGTCTGTCCATCTGGACAGCTGCAGGGAACTCGGCTGTGCAGGCTCTACCTACATTACTTATGCCATATACTATAATAGGCATGGTCGGCGTTTCGGGAGGCAGGGTTGCGTTGCTATCACAGCCTTGTAAACGGAGATTCAGCTTCCCCCCATCAACCTCCAACATACTATAATAGGCATGGTCGGCATTTTGGGTAGCAGGGTTGCGTTGCTATTACAGCCTTGTAAACAGAGAGTCAGCTTCCCCCCATCAACCTCCAATATCCAACGTCCACTACCACTCCCATATATCAAAGTTAGCCCCCCTGTTGACAAACTTGCACGACTTGCCCAATCTGGGGACTGCCCAACTTGTCCGTTGTGACTCCGTTCCCAATTGCGTGCTCACTTGACTTATTTCATACAATATTCTGCTCTTCCCATATCAAGTAACCATTTGGAGCTGTCGCCATACATCAACTCTCCCGTCCCATGCAAGTTATGAGCAGTACCGCTACTCCAACCCACCACCAACCCACCACCCACCAACAAGCCGGATTCGCCGGCTCGGAGAAATAAGGGACCTCCTTCTCTGGTAATTACTCCTGCCTCTGCGCGAGCCATCGCCCCCATCCTCTACACCATAAGGCAGCTATTGAAAGCGGATTGGCTGACATTGCACGAAATAGTATCACGTGAGGAATATGCCGTGTGCTTCAGCCTCACTGCACCAATGAACCTGAGAAAAAGAGGCGGCGATGTGGTGGATTGATCGTTGACCCCACTTCTACCGCGATATATCGAATCTATACACCTCACAACTCCTAAATGACGACTCGAATTCGGTCGAGATGCCTCCTCTAGTTCAGCGAGTGACAACCAATACGACTACGAGTGGAATTGCGCCCATATTCACTGCCGGAGAGCCTGATTTCTGGAAGAACCTGCCACAAACCGTTTTGGACTCTCTCATCCAAGGTCTAAAGAACGTTTGGGATTTCCTCATTGAATGGGCATTGTACCTACTATACTTCCTACTATGCGTGCTCCTCTTTATATTAAAGTGGCTCTGCATTCTTGTAGCGATTATTTACGGCACAAAAACTATCTGGCGTCTAGGATGCTGGGGCTTACCCAAGCTTTGGGAGATGTACAGAGAGTATCGGCAGATGAAAATCTACGAGCAGGAGGCGATCGAATACAGGGAGCGAAGAGAGGGCCCGCGCTGAGCACCGCGCTAAGGAAGACGCAGAGGCAGCAGAGGCAGCAGCATTAAAAGAGACCGAACTACGAGAAGAACAAGCCCTGAATGATAAGCTAGAGGCGCAGAAAACCAAGCTCAGGGAAGATTTTACGAGGTGGAAACGGCAATGCGACGTAGCATTCCAGAACAAGTCCTCAATGACCGAACTTCCATTCCCACCGCTCCGACGATGCACAGATATAGATTGCTCAAATTTCATCGCACTTCCCACGCGAGTATATAAACACAACGTCAAGCAGTTCTTCAAAGCTTCAGAGCTCTTCTCAACACCCTCCCTCAAGGTTCAGAGAAACTGTTGGCATCCGGACCGCTTCAAATCCTGTCGAGAGGATCTGAGGCTGGAGTTTCAAAAACGTGCGCAACCTCTGTTTATATCATTGCAAGAGTGTTGTGAAGAGCTCGAGCGGAAGGGCGGGCTGTAGTTTAGAGATCAAATAAGCTTATCATCAAGTTTGCGGGGAAGTTTAGTGTCCGGGAAGCCTTATAAGCCTTAGTGTCCGGAAGTCCTAGTGTCGTTTTATGGGGTCGCTCTAGGATAGTGACTAGACCGCATTCATGCTAGTGTCATATATTGGTTCTACCATAGTAGAAATAAGTCACATAACAACAGCTCTACCCCATCACAATGTGCGTCCCTTCAACACAGCGATGATATACGTTAATATTTTACTACCCCTAACCCCTAATCCCATACCCCATACCCCAGACCCAGCCAGCCAATCTACCAATCTAAACCCCACCTCCCACGCACGCACTCCCAAACAAAACAAAAAAAACCACAAAAGAGCCGCCCACCACCGGTACCCCCTAAAAAAACAACACAAGCAACTAAACAAACAAGCCAGCAAAAAAAAGC
>JPJV01001308.1:0-10851 GCA_000750745.1 Pseudogymnoascus sp. VKM F-4281 (FW-2241)
GAGATGCAGGGGCTTGGGGTGGAGGTTTCTAGCTGAAGAGGTGGGAGGTAGATGTAGATGGGGATAATAAATCATGATACCTGTGATGTAATTTCCTTCATCGGCTGATTGACTGATTTGAATGGTTGATGACTGGTTTGATTGAAGCTAAACCACGACTTTCAATTCCGACGCTATCCTATCTACCCTATCCCTAGCACCAGGCCATGAATCCAGCCATGGCCAACAAAACCCAACAAAACCCAGCCATCTATACACCACCCTTCCTTCCCTTCCCTTTCCTTTTCCCTTTCGCCATCCTCCAAAACCACCGCAATACACACAAAAAACAACAGCAAGTATCCAGACGCCATTTTCCCCATCCCTTCCCATCCATCCTCATCCCCATCCCTTTCCCATCCATCCCCCCGCCCATTTCCATTTTAGCGCCACCCAGCCCAAATAAAATAAAAAGGAAAGGAAAGAAAAGAAGAATCCTCCAGGGATTATATAACTCTGCCAAACATGAACACGAATAAAACTCAAACCCCTCCCCAGGGCCGACAAGACACACAAAGGCAGACGGACAAAAAACAAACCCGCCTTTCTGTGTCTTCCGTCCTTGGCCAAGCTATGTGCTATCTACAGCGAAATGAATCAAAAATAAATCGCAAGAAATGAAAGAGCAAAAGTGGCGTATATCATAAAGCGGACACATAATAGCGACCTAGCAACCCTGTCAATGTGGGTGCTGCTCGTACCCTACCCGCTTTATTCTCCCCTCTCCTCTCCCTCCCTCGCACCCACCCTCGGCAACAACACACCTCCAAACCGCTCCTCCGCCCGCGGTGGCGGCGGCAGCGACAACACCCCCTCGGGCGGCGTAAGACCAAGCCGTGGCGCTATTGGCGTACTCTGATGTCTCGAATGGCCCTGTCCAATTCGGCTTCCACTGTTACCCCGCGAGGGGAAGGCGGCGGATGGATATCTCTGCATCGCTGGTGCGCCGTGGTTGTGCTGGGGGCTGTGGCCGTGGTTCTCGGGAAACTGGTACGAGGCGCCAGAGTATGATCGCATATATGACATTGGTGGCTGTTCGGGGAAGGGGAAGCCGTTGAGGTCGGATCGGGAGCGGCGATGGCTAGGGTCGGGGGCGAGGTGCATGTTAGAGCGCAGCGGGTATCGTGTTGGTGCTGGGCCTTCGCTGGCGAGGATGCTGGAGAGGGGTTGCAAGGACGTTGTTTGTCCGGGTGGAGTGGGTAGGGGTGATCTGTAAGGGCCGCCTGGGCCGTGGGATTGGAATGCGTCGCTGGCACTTGAGGATGCGGAGAGGATTGAGGGGTGGGATTCGTATGTTCCGGTTGTGACGTTGAGGCGGAGTCGTTGGCTTTGTGCGGTGAGTTCTGCATCTGCGTTTTCAGGAGAGTAGTCGCGACGCTTGCGCTTGTGTTGAAGGGGGCTTTCTTGTTGTTCGAAGTTGCTGTTTGACCTAGATCTAGATGCACTGTTGGATTGCAAGTCTTCTGGGAAACTGTCGAGGGGCGATGGTAAGGCGCCGCCCATCGATCGAGACCTTTGGTGTCGGGTAGGTGTTTTGCGCGTCCCATACCTCATTGGTGACTCTGATTCATCTCCGTCCAAGGTGATGTGAGGGAGAATCTCAATATCTGGAAACACTGGGCTCGGCGAGCTCAACAACTCTTGATGAACGCGGTTGAATATATCTCTGATATCCAGCGTGCTGTACGTCTTACCACACAGATTTCTCAGCCACAAAGGAACGGCCGTAGCTGGCGCAGAGGGGTCGACTCCGTTGTAGTGTCCACCGTATATATTTCCCCTTCCGCCTCTCGCATTTGATAATGCAAGATCATCCAGCCGTTTCTGCTCTCGCTTTCGGACAGCAAGGCCCCAGCTCCTTACCACACCACCCTCTCCCCGGCGCTCGTTCTCGGCACTCCATTCTTCTAGCCTCTGGATCTGTTTCTGGACAAGATCACACTGACAGCGAGGCCAGTTCTTTGGCTCTCGGTATCGACTCCTTTGATAATGTTTTCTGCAATATCGCACCCAAACATGCTCTGGGATTAGCCTTGTACACATCTTGTTTCGCCCAAAGATATGTGACACAGCTTTTCTGGGTTGCGAGCCAGTGTCGCATCCTTCTTTGAACATGCACGTTGAATGCTGGTCTTGCAGTGGTGGCGTATACTGTGACCCTAAATGTAGAGCGGCATCTAGGGTATCGGCCTGTGGCGACTCATTTTCGGGATGCTGGGAGGAGGGTGGAGTTGGTTCAGATCTCTGATACCTTACCAACATATCGCTTGTAGGTTGTCCAAATGAGGCGTTCGACTGGCCTTGAATCTGGGGTTCAGAGAAGGCCCGTTTATGACGCCTAGATTCCATAGCAAAGCGGCCCGAGTGAGACTCGAACTGTGGGCGATTCTCTGATGGCGGATATGAATCCAGGCGGTCTAACTGTGCTCGTGGCTGATACTTCCAAGGTGCGATATTTTCTTCGCCAGCATGGGGAGGCTGGGTAGATACACTTCCAGTTGCCTCAGACTCTTGGGGTGTCAGCGGCGCATGCCTTTTGATAAGCAGGGCATCAGTAGGCGATGCCGTTCTTGACAGGGCCGGTTGTTGGTCAGAGGTGGCGCTTGACTCTGTATTATCGACATCAGCCATTTCGCTATCTCTATAGTGTTCTTCTGAAAGGATGTCGGCGTCCTTATATCGTCGCTCAGCGATTTGAGCTAGCACGTGTATTGGCTCCGCGCGGGGTGATGGCGGATAGTGATGGAAGCTGAACGTAGCGGGAGAAGCTGGTGAAAGAGTTGAAGAGTTTGCCAAAATACTGGTCCAGTCCACTGTAGAATCTAATAACTTGGTACTATCTGTATAATTGGTGAAGGCTTGAAATCCACCAACAGTTGATGCTGAAGAAAATCTTGAGTGTGTTGAAGTTGATGCAGAAGCAAGAGAAGAGAGAGATCCACGGCTATCAGATAAACTATGCTTGGTGGAATACGTCTGTGATGATTCAAGAGAGGAGTCATGACTGTGAATGTGTTTGCTGATTGTCGTATCCAGATCGTGATTCACAGGCAATGAATAACCGCCAGCATCCCAGGGCGTACGACTTCGAATCGTAGCCTCCCAGGTATGTAGTGGTCTTGGTTGATCTCCATCGTCGGGCGATGCATTTAGCATCAAACCAACTTCCATTTCGTAGTTGTATCCGCGTTGGCAGTAGGATATGCCTTGGTCGAGCAATCATCCAGGTAAATGTTTTGTTGTTAGCTTACAGGTCCCATCCGATGCCAGTCGAGCGATGGAACGTAGGGGTATCGGCGGGATAAAATAGATTCAGCCTTCCAGATATCTTCTCAATCTTGATGCCAAGAGTAACCAGCGTCCTGGTAGACGATGAGGCGAACAAATAAGATCATACGTCTATTGATATATTAGTGGCTATAGTGTCAAAGAATGAAACACTGCTGGCGTCGTTTTCTACTCCGCTATAAACCTCGCATGCGTTTCCCTTTTAGGGCACCCAGAAGTAGAGATGGAGAGTGACAACGTTAAAATATGGTGCTTCTTCTTCTTCGCGGGTGTATGCACTGGCGCTGAGGAGTGAAACTGTCGAAACGCCAGGCACGGCACACTGTATACTGCTATTTCGCCTGAAGATGCTGAGTGCTTGACTTCAAACCACCAACCTGACAGGGCACAGTGGGGTAAAACTTAGGTTGTGAGAAGTCCTAACGGGGGGGGCATCACCAACACTGTGCTGTCGAGGCGGAAGATATGTGGTCTAACCCCCGGGACAATGCATGATATCCGATTCGGTTGGCATGCGTGCAAATCAGAGAGGTGGAATGCAAACCTACAGCAGTATCTCACTTCCAGCCCATTTATAGAAGATTATCGACTCCAACTTTTGGGACTATTCTGCAAGTCGTCAAGAATCCAGAGTTTTGATGCGGCTGTCACTTCCCTCCAATGCCGGCCAAAGTAAGAAGGTTTGAGGATTTAACGTTGCGTTGGTGGGTGCACTAGAACCAATGAGACGATAACGACAGGAGTTTAATCAAAGGAAATATGTTGTATCAAAAGTAATGAAAATATGACAGAAGAGATAACTAGTAAAGGAAGGCGGCGCTCGTTTTGCATAAGGCCAAGATATGCCGTTTGTATCATCCAGGAAAGGAAGAGAGGAAGAAGGTGGAATCTGTGACAAGCCGTGTCGTGGTCTCGGCGGCACCTCGCACCGCATCATCCAGCAGGGCGGAGTCTATTTGTGGTAGGAAGGTCTCTGAGAAGTATAAGCCTGTGTGCTACTGTTAGTCTCACATCCCACGGCATAGGGTGTGTATGGTGGGGGGGAGAGGGGGAGGTGGGGAGGAGACGACAACAGACAAGGTATAAGACAAGATAGAAGACACATACATACCTATCGAACAGGGTGAGATGCACCATTAAGCTCTGTGCATGCAGTCCGGCAGCCATGGCGAGATTAATCATTAGTTAGTCAGTTAAAGATGCCCGGGAGGAAGGTTGAGACGGGGCACAGGACGTCGTTGTCATGGCGGAAGGAGCTACCATCCATACTATGGACAGTAGAAGCTAAGAACTGGCGGCATTGTAACGAATAACGCCTTTCATTTTGAGGCAGTGAATGTCTGCAGTGACACTCATGGTCAAGGTTCATGGGCCATGTTTCGGTACTCGTGGCCGGCTCGTGGGCTCACAAATTGCTCATAGATTAGCCATAAATTGCCTCATGGGGCAGTTGCTGAAGCTTAATCGGGGGTGCGGTCAGGTGGCGGCGGTGGGTTGTTGTTGCGTGGTGAGTGGTTGTGAGTGGTTGTGAGCGGAAGGTTGGTAGTTAGCCCCTGTGGTGTTGTTGGTGTTTTGGAAATAAAATGCATGTATCCATGCCCCGTCTCCACCATCATTCCTTCCGTTACAGATCCCGATCCATCGAAGCCACCTCCAACACAGCTTGACAGCGCTACACGTGCAAGACTATATTACTCTTTACATGTCAAATGGGCGACTTTGCCAATTAAGCTTCGCTGAGCCCAGTGATGGTCAATTTGGCTTTTCAGGGAATATCCACGTACAGTATAACATTGAATATAGCCTTCACTTTAACTGACGACAACAACTATAATTATAGGAATTTAACCCCCCTCGCTGATGCTATTCACGTGTATTTCTTCTCTTGAGCCGCCACCATAGGCGCAGTTTCGGTCCCAAAGCCACATTTCTGTCTTACCCGTGTTCACTTTCTTGATCCACTCAGTCAATGCGAAGAACGGATTGCCTCGTTGGTACTGTCGATCATGCGGTCGTCAAACGTGTGCGGAATATAGAGTTCATAGCTATCATCTGATGGCGTGATATCAAATATGCCCGTGTCAAATATATTCTGTGCCATCAAGAGCTAACACCAGAATACAGGATTGAGAGTTGACGACTAAATTGTTACCATTACCGGTGTTGCTATGGGCACGGCTGTGGTACCTACATTGTCACCATGCTCGACAGGGCAGGATGAGATGTAAGACCTGCCTGGACGATTTGCAACTAGAGGCACAAGGAAGGCATTTGCCCTTGTGCTCACGCGCCGCTCTCATGGACGACATCCCCCGCAGCCATTTTTGCAGTGCTCATGAATCGCTAAGATCGGATGGTGTGGCGGGTCAAATGGATATCAAGTGTTCTAGGATCTACATATCTAACTTAATGCGTCTTCCACCATCTGAAAAATGCCCCATAGCTATGGGGTCTCAAGGCCCTGTGCATGAGAAATGAGCCTCGTATATTGTCTTACTAGGCTTGTCGATGTTTCTAAAGCTGGCGAAAAGTAAGGTTGCATCGGACATGTCCAGAGTGTACAGTCCCTGGTTCGAACATACAGTGTTATTTATGGACATTATTCGATATTCGTCGTATCCAAGGTAAGAAGAGTCTAGCAGAGTGGCTCATATTTATCATTGAGAAGCATACGTCAGCAACCCATGTCCAACATGTGGCGGTGACTGTAACTAACCACCAGTGACCTCCATTGGAACCTCTCCCGAGCCTCCCGCAAAAATGGGGTTGGTTGGGGGAAGCCTAGACATACCGCTGATTGCAATAGAACGTTACTCCTGCGGCGGTAGCTCCTCGGATGGGGCTATATTTCATTGGTGAAAGGGCCCATTGCAGCCGTTTCAGAATCTGCGGTGCATATCAGGACCAAAATAAAGGCGTTCTGCGGCTGCATGCTGGGCAGGAGCCGTGAGTGTTGAGATCGCGATCGGCTGAAACCACAGTGTGTCGGGTTATTATCCTAGTCAAACTCGCCGACGATCAAGCGGGATAATGTCTCTTGTTGCTTGCGACAGAGTCCAGAAGCATCAACCACACGGGAAGTATGAGATGATGCGCGAGCTATCGCTTCCTGCAGTCTCCGCAGAAGAATGCTCCATGATGTCCCGACCCGACGCAACATGACTGGATGGGAAGCACCAGGCACCACGACGTGGACATGGCAACTGGCAACAAACATCACCAGTGGGGGAACAAATTCAAGCATAGTGGGTTTACGCAGTCTCATATTCGGATTTGGAATCTACGTACAGTAGCTAATCTTGCTGTGGATTGCCTATACCCCACCGGCGCACAGCCGTAGAGACAAACACAGTGGGCCTAGAAAAAGTGTGTTAGAAATCTTATTCCGGCGGTCAGCCCCAATGTCTATTTACTGCGCAACACTGATTCAAGGCAGATGACAGGTACGAAGGAACTATAATTAACACGCGTCATAATTTGAGCTAATTGATTAGACTCTAAATGACCGGGATTATCATTTCTACATTCTTCCGAGCTATAAACGGCACCTTCAACTTCACGAACAACACTTTAACAACACTCCATGTGCCACCCGACCCAGTGCCGTCTCGGCGACAAATAAGTCGGAAAGAGCGGCCATGCCACATTACAGACGCACAATCCTCCGTTCCCCAAACCTCACGAACAGCACAGACAAAACCACCGCCAGCGCGCAAACACCTGGCCCGTGACATACCTGTCTGCCCCTGTGGCACTCTATCTCCCCCCGCGTCTGCGCTTCCCACTCCACACCCACATCGCCACGCTACCGTGTGCGCCGTCCTAAAAATACCCTCCACCCCCGTGTCGCGCCGCACCGGCAATAATACGGGGCCAACGCAGCCACCCCGCCCACCTGCACCCACACACTGCAGCGCGCTACAGCACACTACACCACGCTAGAGTCGCGGGATCCGCTCGTCGGAGACTTTCCCAACACACCACGTCTGATCGGCGGGCACTTCTGTTTGCGGCGCTCCCGCGACGGCGCCCTTGCGGCATTTGCGGCGCCCTGACACGTCACCCGCGTAGCGTGTGCCAGATGCAAGAGATGCGTCTCGTCTACGCGTCATCGTGTATTGGGGCGCAGCAGTCGCGCGGGACGGGTGGACCGGCGGTTTCTTCGAACGGCTGGGCTTGCGAGTGAATGTGGGGAGTCGGTTACGATGTAGAACTGGGTGGTGGGGGAGATGGGATGCTGGGATGATGATGATGATCGTGGATCGTGGTGGAGGGGGAGCATGAGCGTTTAGGGCTTGGTTTCAGGGGGGTTGGGAGTTCTCGGTTAGGTCGGGGGGGGCTGTGGTGCATGATGGGGGCTGGGATTATTGGGATGATTTGCATTTTGTGTTCCTTGAGATGGTTTGTATTTGTGTTCTATTGAGTCTGGACGTATGCTGCACTATGAAATGCAAGCATAGTGAACCGACTTATCAATTTTTCGCCCCTTACTGGAATTTCCACCAATCTGGAATCCCAATCGCAGAAGACAGCAGAAAAGAACCATGAAAAGGATCGCTGAGCCGAGGCTACTTCTTCCAAACTTCATGTGCGTTTGAATTCCATATTCAACGTCCCCAAGATTAGGAGAAGTGGGCGGTCAAATCTCCATTGTTTTCTCATTTGCCAATTTCTTCCATACAACTCTATCCCCCCTAGCCCCTAATCCCCACTTCATCAATTCCCCACGATATCAATCAACTCAACGGGTTCACATGCCCGGTAGCAACCATAAACTCTATGCTTCGGACCTCAAAGCCTGACTCCTCAAGGTGCATGTATCGCCAAAAAATCGCCCCTAATGTAAAGGTAAAAGAACAATGTATAAAAACCAATGCTGTAGGCGGGCAAAAGCCTCACCCGCCAGTAAAACCCCCTATCATAACAACAGTCTAAAGCTCAATCTCAATGCCCAGGTCAATCGCGCCAATGATATCATCATCGCACAACGGCCTCCTCATAGTCGCAATCCCCCCATTCGCTGCCTTCTCCTTCTCCATCTCCGCGTGCAACTTCGCCATGTGCGGCAGAACCCCAGACTCCTTCTTCGGGCTCAGCTTAGGCGTTGAAACCTTAGCAGGTGTGCTGGCGCCGCTGCCAGACTCCTTATTGACATCGTGCTTGAGCACCGCACGCGTACGGACGCGCCGGCTGTGATCCACAACCGCGTCCTCACCGCGCGCGATCGCAGCCTCGATCCGGCGCTGTTCGCGCATCTCGCGCAGCTGCGCGGCCTTGATTTCCTCGGCATTCTTACGACGGTTCTCCTGGTTGATGATGGCGAGGCGATCCTGCTGGGATAGGACCTTGGGACCGGTCTGGGCGGGGGCCTTGTGAAGAGAGGTTCCGAAGGCGAGTTTAGGGCCCTCGAGAGCGGCGAGCTCGGCCTTGATCTCCTCTTGGCGGTCGACGTCGCCGAGGAATTTGGCCTGGTTGAGACGCTTGGTGAGCTTGTTGCGGTCAACGGACTTGTATTTTGCGGCAAGGGCGCCGGAGCGGCGGAGCTTCTCCGTCAATTCGGCTTCAGTCCAGCTGCGATTCACGAGGGCGTCGATGCGTCCCACTTGGTTGGCCAGCTGGCGACGAGTAGGGATACTGACCTTCTCGACGGCGCAGGTCGTCATGTAGCGTTTATACTCCGCTTCAGTAATGGGCGAGTTGGAACAGGTGAAGAATGGCCAGGGCCGGACCGCTTTCCCGTGAGCGGCGGTGACATATTGCGTTGTGACAAAAGTCTGGCCGTTCTCCTTCTCCAAAGCATACGGTTTGCCCTCTTCAAAGCCTGTGGGGTTGTTAAACTCAGCCTGGGAGAAACGCAACAGAGGTACTAACCCGTGATTTGAGCCATGCGATAGACATTATCACCGGTCTCCTTATCCGCCCCGACACTAATACGAACAAACCCGCCACTGTATGCATCTTCGAAACCAGGATAGAAACAGAGCTTTGCAAACTTCGTTCTCCCAATGGACACCTTGTGAACGTCGGATAACTCGCAGGGCGGAGAGTGTGCCGGTGGGGAGGCAGAACGGCCATTTTTAGCCTTCCCATCGTCCCATTCCAACTCACTATCCGCACCAGAATCGCCATCGGACTGGTCCTGAATGCTGGCTCTATGTCCTCCGTTACGCTCCAAATCCTCCTTGCGGCGTTTCAGGCGGTCAGCCTTCTCATCTCTGGCGCGCTTCAAACTGTCGATGCCAGTGCTGGCCTCTCCGACACGGCCACCACCAACCTTGGTGCGCTGTCGGGAAGTCTTGCGCTGATTCTCGTCCAAATCGACGGCGCCAGCCTTGCGCTTCTTGTCGCCTCTTTTCTGTTCTGCTTCACGGGCGTGGAGGAGTTGGCGCAAAGCCCTGTTCTGGCGATCGCGTTCGATTTCCATAGAGCGTTCTGCAAGAATCTCCTCTCGTTTGATCTCGGGCATCGCAAGAATCTCCGCCCTATCGGATGAGTTCATAAATTTGCCCTCGAGCGGATATCGGTCTCCATCATCGAACATTGCCGGGCCATTGTCTGAATCTGACTCTGATTCATCCATAGGAGCAGATCGCTGTGAGCCCGGTGACGAATTCCTCGAAGAACTGATGCAGAGTCAGCAAATAGTACATTGCAGCGCGCGAGCGACGCGATATGGCTGGAGAGGGCGGGTGGCAAAGTGAGGTCGAGCGGAAAATGCTTACGCTTCACCCTCTTCTTCGGACTCGGCGCGTCTGCCGCGAGCCTTCTTGGCCGTTCCTCTGCTTCCGGATGGCGTGTTTGCTTCTGGTGAATCCGATGCAGTTCGGGTAGCTGTAACTGGAGCCGTGTCTTCTTCATCCGAGGATGCGTCACCCGCGAGGGCGAGGAGCTCTTCATCGATATCCGACATTGTGATAGATTGCGATAGATAGTTTCAAGTATGCGATTGTATTGATTAAGTGTATGTGAGGCCTGTGTGCGAGCGCTGGCACAAAGGGCCTTGGTGAAGTTGTGTGCTTGTCGACAAGGGGGTTGCCTCGTGGAGCGCAAGGTCAGATGAAGCGAAGTAGTGAAAGTGCGATATTAGAAAATCACAGACTCGGTGTAATCTATCGTAAAAGTTTGTGAGGCAAAGTAAAGAGGTAGAAGAAAGAAGTTGTTGGGGTTGTTGGAAGAAAGAAGAATATAGAGAGTTCAGACTGGATGGAAATGGATGTGGTGATATGGGTCCAGGCGGCTGACGGCGCACCAACTTTATCGCGGACAATAGTTATTCCTTAACCTTAAAGTTTGATGGTCCGTGCACCAATGGGCATCGTCGGACATAACCGTGCCAATATCTTGATAAACCTCAAAGGAGCAATATTGAACAATATCTCCTCGAATCCCAATCTATCTACACAGTTGTTTACTACATATTTGCTATCTATTTGCTGCCATCTGGCTTATCAATCGTTTATAAAGCCACAATGGCACCAATCACCACCAAACCCGCCGCCCGACTCGTCCGGTGCAACCTCCCAA